>ADNK01000048.1:0-182500 GCA_000320545.1 Bigelowiella natans CCMP2755 | reverse complement strand
ATGCGTGCGCGCGCGCGCGCGCGCACACACACACACACACACACATGTAGTGTCATTTAGTAGCAGTAATCTATGAAAGGTAATGAGCAATGTAAGTTGTGTGCAAATTACAAATCAGTTGCATCTTGCGATTCTATTGAAATGCGCCTTCGTCTGTTTGGTTCCCATCAGTCACAGCGTCATCATAGCTTCATGGAGGTTGAGCGCTGCATACCTTTGCGATTCATTCATGCTCTCAGCAACCCCCTTCTCGAGCGCAAAGTTTCCTCGAGTCTCGGAGACTTGCGATGACGTCCTTCCTCTACGATAGTGTGGCAACAAGAGAATGAAAAAAATGGACGGCACAGCGTAAAACTTTCGATGATAGAGAGCTTACTTGCTGTTCTTGAGTGTCACGTGCAACGGTTGCGATTTCCGAGAAGGAGGTGAGACGTTACGGAAATAATCCTCTCCAGTCAGTGACTTTCCTATTCGAGTCAGTATGCTCGAGGGCCTCCCTTTCATCTCCATCATCTTCTTACGGAGTATCTCCGCTCTGCCCGTTTCGCCAAGGGCAGGGACTTGAAATGGTTCGCGGCTTTTTTTCGCTGCAAGAAAGTGAGGAATGAGCAGTCTCTCCACAGCATAGTTTCAGGGAAATAATCAAAACCTTTCCACAACTGCCGAGTTCTCGTGATGGGATCGGGTCTCTTTGGAGGATGGGCTCTTTTCGGGGGTGCAGGATCCACAAGCTTTGACTCGGAGATAGCTTCCAGACCTGTTAAGAATAACAACACACGACGAAAGCGTATATCTTGTCAAATCTCCGAAGACTTAAAAATGGCGTTGTATATCGTACTAATTCTGGCGAGCATGTTCTCCTTGAGCTTTTGGAAGTCACTAGACTGGCCGCTGCCGGTTGTTGTATTGGCGGTCTGAAAATGCCACAAAATCAGCACATGAAGATACTTATCTCTCTCGATGGGGCGCAGTACCAATCCTGCTCCTTTATTCTTAGATTCCGCTTCGATTTGCTTTGTTACTGCATCCATTCTACACTTGGATTTGTGATGAAGCGCCTCCACGTCGGGGTGGAAGTCCCACATGCTCTTCTTCTGTGGCAAATCACGAAGCATCAGTATCTACTTAAGGGCACAAATGTTCGTTACCGTACCTCATTGAGCGCCTTGAACAATGATGATTTTTTCAATTTTCCGATTATCTTGCCCTCGAAGCTGAGGAGCGTGGGGGCGGACGTGTCTAGTGGTGTTAGCAGCAGGTGCTGGGGATTTTCGCTAACTTGAATCGTCCTCACCTTCATATTTATGTCTTTCTTCCAGAGGGGCTTAATATCCATGCGCCCATACGGAACGGAGGAGAGGGCGCCGGTTGTGGTGTTACAGAAGTCCGACAGCAAGTGCAATGGGTTGCAATTCATGTCATCTTTCACCTTGATAGGAACCAGACCTATCTTGTTTACGAAAGCGGAGATATCCCAGGCCTTTATCCAGCCATTATCTTCTCCTGTGAATATTGTGTTTGAGGAGCCTGAAAACGCTAGGGAGGTAATGTGAGGAATCTCCCCTTCCTCGTCGGCTTCGTCCGAAGGGGTATTTTGGAAGCTGGCCATGCAATGATGGGTATGTGTGTTCCAAGGGCGCACCACATACACCTTCACCTCTCCCTCTTCATCAGCAGCAGCGATTAAGGGAAGATTTCCCAGAAACTTAACGCAAGATCGATCCTTAACCTCGTGGAATGTATGCTCAAGCTTCCCTGTGTCGATATCCCAAATATGCAAGGATCCGTCGTTACATCCCAACGCAACCAGACGCATGGTAAATGATACATCGTATCCGAGGATCTCCACTCTATCCTCCAAATGCACAGGAATCGTTACCAGCACAGGGGAGCGCTCGACTGGGCCCTCGTCATGAACTTGAATGATGTGATCCGCGCCGATCGAAACCAACAACGTGGAATTCACCCCGTACGCCAGGTGGATGATCTCGCCTTTGTGGCCTTGCAAGGTCTTCATATGCTGACCATTCTGGTAGTTATAAACTTCCAGCTGACCCGAGAGGGTACCGATGATGAATTTTCTCCCTCTCTGATCTAAACACATGCAAGATATATCGTCCTTGACCAATCCACGGAACATCTTGACAATTTTTCCGTTGAGGGCATTCCAGACCTTGACCATCTCCACACCCCCGGTCAGGAAGCTGAGCAGTTTCTCATTGTAGACTACCATAGTTTCCTTATCCTCCCCTTCGATCTTACAATAGGGTCCCCCCTCCTGGTCGAAGGAAAAGATGCTCCATAGACTCGAGACAAGCATCCGCTTATGTTTCACTGAGGTGGTTGCAAAGCCGCAGATTTTGTTTGTCGTAAGAAATGTTTGGACGCAAGCGAAGTTTCTTGCATCCCATATTTTGATCCATCCCTCTGCATCCGCGGTGACAATCTGCGGGGTGCCGGTTACAAACTCAACGCCAACTAGGGGCGATCCGTGCCCTTTGAGTTTGAAGACGAGCCTATCAGCAAAGGGGCTCCATACGCAGACGTCATGATCGATTCCAGCGGAAAGCAAGAATCTGTATTCTTCAGAGTACGCCAAGTCTACCACCCCTGCATTGTGGCCACAAAACTTGAACTTTTCTTTCCTCTTTACCAGATCCCAAAGCCTCACTGTGGTATCAAGGGATGCTGTAAGTAACAGGTCCATACTCGGAATCATCTGGATGGCGGTCACGACGCCCTCGTGTCCCTGGAAAGTATGCAGTACCCTGGTCCGACTGCATTTACCCTTTGAGCCCTTCCCATTCTCTATTGATACCTTCCACCAATGCACTCTCCCAGTCGAAGTGCCTGTGAACAGTGCGTTGGCTTTGGAAATCCACTTGATGCAGGTTTGCGGCTGACGTGTCATGATCTCATCCATCATAGTGACACGGCTAGTGTGCAGATTGCCCCAGAAAGTCAGATGTTGGGTGGTTGCAGTGGCTATCAGGTTTTGGGTCTCGCTTCCCATATCTATAAATTCGCACCCGAGAATTCCTTTTTGGTCCAGATTTATTGCCTTCTTCACTTTTTTGAAATTGTCCACATCGACGAACTTTATGACTCCTGCTTGGCCTTCCTTGATCATCACCCTATTTAGTGATGGGATATATTTGCAAAATTGCTTTGTTGGATTCCTCTGATTTTTCTCGCATGGCCCTTCGACGTATTGCTTGATAGGATTGAGAACGAGCTTGTCGGCACCAGATAAGCCAAGATGAACTATTGTTGCTAAGAACTCTTTGAAGTCCAGAGTCCCGTTCCCATCTAAATCCATCTGGTCGAAAAGTTCCATAAGGGACGAAATCATTTCCTCCCTTGATGCATTGAAATCCTGATTCACAAATATCTTCTCAGATGTTGAACACATAAGAACAATGCTTGACATCTCAGTTACCTCTGCGCGCACACTATCCATCATAATTTCTATGAAACCGGTTATCGATATGTGTGACCTCGGCCGTTTTCTGGAGTTTGGTTTTTTACCAACTCCCCACATGAAGTCATTTTTAATTCTGGAAAGGAATAATCATCTTGTCTGAATATCTCAAGCTACAAGTGTGACGAAGAAAACAATCGTATTACTTGTTTATTTGAGTGCTATCCAATGTTAGAATAATGCTTGTAGCTAAGATTCCCCGAGCATTTTTCCGGCGATCGTAGTTGGTACGTGGAGTTTCCAATTCTCCCCTACATTTTTGTTCAACTTATCTGAGCGACGGAAGGTGATTCGTAATATATATATATATATATATATATATATATATATAGATTTATTTATATGTGTGTGTGTAGTTCATACCCTTTGACATTTGCTGCCATGGTGGTGGAATTCTAGCCCCCAGGATCAATTACAACGCGTACCTTTGTAATTTATCATTAAATATTAGTGGTCAACATTTAGTTTCGACGCTCTCATTCGCAGCTACGTCGATGGTGCCGGGGGGGGGCGAAGTGTGCTCAGATGCAAGCGTTGTCAGTTACCTACGACCAGTGAACGATGTAACTTCAAAGAAATGGATCTATTTAATCACGTGCGACAATACAATTTCGTGTCGCAACCTAACATTCGAAATTGGTGATCTGTCGTCCGATGTTTCAGGGACTAAAAATCGACCAAGAATGAGGTTCGAGGAGGGCGAAAAATGGGAAATAATGGAGTTTCAGTTGCAATTATTTCAAAAACCCAGGGGATTTATTCGAAATCGTCGAACAACACCAAATTTGCCAACCCGACGACGACGACGGGTAAATTCAGGCTGGCTGCCTTTCCTCATCCCCGCCCCGCGCCGGCATGCCCACATCGCGTCGAGAGGCTCTGCAAATCTGAGATTCCACAATAGAGATCCTAGGAAACAGCGTCGCAATCGACGCGCATAACAGCAGATTAAATGCCGCCGAGGAAAAAGAGGAAGAGGTATTGATCAGTATGGGACGAATAGGGGCATTAACAATTGTCGTTTGCAACAACCACTACCACTGAACGCGCACGTCTGTATTCGTTTCTATTATTCGCGCTTGCACAGAACAACGCGGAAGGAGGTCACCAAGACAATAATCTTGCCCGAGAAATATCGACTTCTCGAGGAAGGTAATTGCTCGTGCCAGCTTGGCTTTACCCCTCTCTCCATGATATGAACGGAGTGCCTTCATTCGAACAGGTTTCGGGGTAGTATGCGCTATTTGCAGCATCCTGATAAAGACTGATGCCCCTTGCGAGATAGAGCGTGTGTTGGGGGGCACTAAAGGATTGCTTCGGAGACCGCTCACGTTCATGTACGCTTCACGCGTTTTTTCTTTCCTACGGATTATTCTCTGTGCGAGTCACTGCAGCACGGTTGATTACTTATCCCTATGTTTATTCAACCAGGAACCTGCGTCAAATAGTCCACCTGGTGCCATCCGTAGTTGGGCTCGGCATTTATTCGGTCTCTGATCAGTGCGATTCTGGATGGAGAATCACCGAGGAAAAATCGGACCAATCTCCAACGATGCAATACAAAGTAAACATGCGAGATCGTTCGCCTTATACAACCCGATGAAGTCATTACAATGGTCGCTATCCACAGATTACGTTCAAGAAAACAAAGAGATTCATCTCTAAGGCCAAGATCAGAAAGTGGACGCAAGGTGGTTGTTTGTGGCATCTCTGTTTCGCAGCAAAATACCGTCGGATAAGAGCGGACCGCTACCGTTGTCTAAATTGAGAGTCCTCCTTTTGGTTTCCTCTTTCAATATTCGTCTTCTTCTTGCCAGAACTGCACAAGGCGCTGGTGACGATCGTCTTGGATAAGCACGAGAGCTTCTTGCTGACGAGGTAATGATATTCGATTGCAAATCTATATTCCTCGGTCTACGTGTATACATGAACACACACACACACACACACACACACACACATATATATATATATATATATATATATATATATATATATATATAATATATATATGTGTGTGTGTGTGTGTGTGTGTGTGTGTGCCGATTCATGTACTCGTTGTTGACCACCACATCATCATTCATCATGATCATCATTACCACCATTATATATCTTTTGCTGCAATACACTTTAGAGCCGAAGACGATTTGCCGAAATATGGCAGTCTCCACCCCGAATTCGACATCGCAAATGTAATGGCAATATCGCCATCGAGAGTAGTAGTAGTAGTAGTAGTAGTAGTAGCAAGAGCTTGCTTGTCCTATTTTCGTCTGTAGCTATGTTGCCATTCTGACTTTGTGAATGTTTACAAATATAACTATGTGTGTGCATCCCCCCCCCCCCTCCATCATCAGTTCGACTGGCCGGAGATTGCAGTCTGCGAACTGCCAAAGCAAGATCCTCTCCTTCCGATTGGCTGTGACGATGGGAAAGAAGAAGCAGGAAATATCGCTGCGGCATCGAAGCGCTCGTTATCATCTTCATCGTCCTCATCTGTGTTTAAGCTTGAAGATACTCCCTTGCTTCCTCGACGATCATCGGCATTATTGCCATCATCATCATCATCATCATCATCATCATCATCAGCGCCTCAGAAGCCCTCAGTCGCAGCGTTTTTGGAATATATTCGGAGCCTTCCCTTCTACAAGGACCAGGTATTATTGTAATACTTGTTGCGTTGGTTGTGCGGAGCCACAGCAGCAGAGAGCCAATCCTGAGAACAACAGCAGTTTAATATTGTGGGAATTATTTCCTTCATGGAAGATAAATGCAAAACACATACGAATTGCAACTGTTGTTGGCACGCCGAATCCTCTTAGCACCAACCGTTTGCACTACTACTACTACTACTACTACTACTACTCACCACCGCTACTTACTGCCATCACTTCTTCCTGCTGCCTCAGATTGTTGAAACAAAGCGAATTCCAGCCAAACGCCCCCGCTTCGGAATGACAGCGTTGACTCCTCAAATGCAGCAAGTGCTAAAGGTGATGATGATGATGATAATGACGATGAAGGCATATGTGATGAGGATGGGGATAATGGTGGTGTCAGAGGTGGTGATGACGATAAGATCCTGGCCTTTGCCGATCTAATCACAACCCAACTGTAGAAGAAGAAGACGAACAACAATAACAACAACAACTAAGAAGAATTTGTTGGGAGCTCAGTCTCGACGTTACCACTATCATCATCACCATCATCATCATCATCATCAATTCGCAGCAAAAGCATGACCTTTTATCTCTATCACAGGCCTACAACTACAATCGGATGTACACTCATCAGGCCTCAGCGATCAAGCACATCAGACGCGGAGAGCATGTTGTAATTGCAACGTCAACGAGCAGGTTCATACACACAATATACAACACACACACACACACACACACACACACACACACAAAATCGTGCTTTTCTTTGCTCTCCGTTGTCCTCGCTCGTTGAGCTACTATTTCCTCTCACTCATCGTCATCATCACCTACATCGCAATCATCAAACGATTGTATGTTCAGCGGGAAGAGCCTCGTCTATAACGTGTGCAGCCTTGCTGCGATCTTGGCGGACCCCACCGCAACAGTTCTCTATATATTCCCGACCAAAGCGTTAGCGCAGGTAAGCGCTGATGATGATTGATGATGATTGATGATGATGATGATGATGATGATGATGAGAGGAGGGGGAGGAGAATATATATATATTAATATATTTATTTAAAATTATAAATCTTCATCTTTCTCTCCCTCCTCCCCCTCTTCGGTCCTTCGATAGGACCAGTTAGGCAGCTTGAAACGCCTCATCAAAGTTCTAAATCGAGACACAGGTGATGATCCCCCCCCCCCCGCCCGCTTCCCCCCCCGGGCCAAACCTCTGACTTCCCACACCTTGTTTTCGCGTCTTCTAATATCCATAACGAAGCCTGTGACTGACTGCTGTGTGAAGGTGCATGTATACGATGCGAGACGCTGGATGGAGACTCTCCGTTTGAGACGCGCGAGGTTTGCCGCAATTCCAAGAGCTACCCGAACATCATTCTCACCAATCCAGATATGCTTCATGTCTCTATCTTGCCGAGGTGCTTGTTGTGTCAGCTAGTAGTTGTTGTAGGAGCAGTGGGTAATGAGCATGATGATGGTGATGATGGTGATGATGATGATGATGATGATGATGATGATGACGAAGGGGGACACCACGTAGATCTTCTTCTTTCACCCGGGATTTGCTCCGTCCTTCCTCCTTGAGATGTACAGTGCGCATTGAATAACAAATATCTGCTGCATCATCCTTCCTCGAGCAACACGGTGATGATTGTTCTTCGGCAGGCACGAGCAATACTCCGGGATCTTGGAGAATCTGCGATTTGTTGTGTTGGACGAGGTCGTACGCACTGCCATGTGCATATATATATATTAGAGGAAGAAAAAGAAGAAGGAGGAGGAGAAGCGTGTGTTCATTATTTGCGTGTGTGCGTGTGTGTGTGTGTGTGTGTGTGTGTGTGTGTGTTCAGAGAGAGAGAGAGAGAGAGAGAGAGAGAGAGAGAGTTGCAATAACTATTACCACTTCTTCTTCTTCTTCTTCTTCTTCTCCTTCTTCAACTACCTTGACTACCTTCATCAGTTGGTCTTTACTAAACATCCTGAATGATGATAATAATAATAATAATAATAATATGAATCAGGCCCATTTGTACCGAGGATGCTTCGGCTCGCACGTGTCTCTCGTCATTCGCCGATTGCGAAGAATAATAGGTCAGTCGTCGTTGACTCGCTCACTAGTCATTATGTTCTTGAGAGATCGGAATACCAAACATTCGTCCTTGTTTGGGAAATCAATTGTCGGCACAAAAAGAGACAGAGTCTCTGATCGATCATCACTCTCCCCCGTGATATCACCATCACCACCACCAACATCGTCATCATCATCGATGAATTAGGTATTCATAAGCAAGCCAAGTGCCTGCGCAACGGAGGCACAAGGAGGGACCCTGTAGAAGAACCATGCGAAATGGAAGGGATAGATTGCGTGGGAGAGATTAAGAAAGGAGCGTCCGACGTCGCCATTGCCACCACCACCACCAACACCACCACTACCACCACCAGTAGCAGCATAAGCGGCAATCAAGACTCCTCCTCCTCCTCCTCCTCCTCTTCTCACCACAATGAGGGCACGACTACCAACAACAACAACGCCACCACTCCCCGACCCCCCCCCTCATTCTGGGGCTCGGCTGCTGGTTGTGCTACTACTACGAGCAGTACTGAGAAGAGCATGCAGTTCATCGCATGCTCTGCCACTATTGCGAATCCAAAGGAGCATCTAATGGCTATTACCGGATTTGGACGGGGAGAGTGTACGGTTATAGACAATGATGGCTCGCCATCCGGGGAGAAGACCTTCCTCTTCTGGAATCCCCCTCTCAAGTAAGTAAGAGAGAGAGAGAGAGAGAGAGAGAGAGAGAGAGAAGGGGAAGAGGGGGGTGGGGGGGAATAAAAGAGAATATTGACAGTTGAAGATGAGGGTGGTGATAGTGATATAGCAAATATGAATACAAAGAAGAAGAGGAAGAAGGAGTAGCACCAATGATTAAAGAAGAAGCACAGATTTACTCATATCGGAATAAAACTCTCGGAACATCTCAATCCAAATTCAGAGGAGGAAAACCATCGTCTTCGCTCCCTCGTCGTGGCGACCAACACACGCTGCTGCTATCGTCGTCGAGAGCCGGTTCAAATCATCGTCACAAGTAAGCTTGCGAAACACGAAATTGGAAGGAGAAATAGGGAAAGAGGGAGAGAGAGGGGTGGGAGAGGGGGGGGGAGGATGATGTAGATGGAAAGTAACATTGTTACAGGTGGCTCATTTGTCAATAGATCTGGGTTTCGGACAACTTCCATCTATTGAGAGATCATCTTGGATTTTCAACAATCCCTCCCCCCCCAATCGCTTTTCTCACTGCCGTGCGTTGTCGTTTCTGTCTATTGGTTGTTGCGGTATCTTCCTTCAGGGTCAACAGGATGCGAAGGCTCAAGATTCGAAACTCCAATGCCCGGAGGAGGTCATAACTACTTCTACTAATACTAGCTAGTAGTAGAAGTAACAGTGAAAAGAGCTTAAATTTGTCCAACAATTATCATCCCTTTCTTTCCTTGCTGCTATGATGCTCTCTCTCTCTCTCTCTCTCTCTCTCTCTCTCTCTCTCTCTGTCTGTTGGTCATCGGTTCATGATCGTCGTCCTTGATATTTATTATCGATTCCCTGGTGCATTATTGCATTTGCACACATGCTTGCAGCCCCCACATGGAGACGGCGATGTTGCTGGCTCAGCTAGTGCGCTTCGGGTTCGTTCAACCCCACAAACAATAATGAGCCGACGAGTGGGAATATGATCATCACAGTGTTAAGATAAGACGTCGGTGATGCTTTTTGGATCATTTCCTCAAAGGGATTGGACCACAGATTCCCTTCCCCTTGCTCTCTCTCTCTCTCTCTCTCTCTCTCTCTCTCTCTCTCTCTTCCGCACTGCAATTTATCATCTGAGAGATTCTCGGTGGATGTATGCTCCTCCTCCCCTCCCCCCTCCCCTACCTCTTAGTTTCAAAACCATCACCTTCTGCAAAGTCCGTAAGGTTTGCGAGATCGTGCTGGATCGCACGCATGAGCTGCTTAGAAACAGCGCCCGTCCTCAGGACCTCGACAATGTACGCACTTCGTTCGCATATGTTACTAGTAGCACCATGCGTGTGTGTGTGTGTGTGTGTGTGTGTGTGTGTGATTATTCGTGAGAACATTTGAAGAAGCAGCAACCCAGCTAGACGTTCCTGGAATTAGTTATGTTGATGTAGTCGATGATCTCTTCGCTCCCTCTCCCATTTCTCTGCCCCCCCATCGTTTCTTCTTCTTCTTTCTTTCTTTCTTTCTTTCTTTCTTTCTTTTTTATCTCTTTCTTTCTTTCTCCACCAAGGTCCCTCGCGTAAAGAGCTACAGAGCAGGGTATCGACTTGAGCAGAGGAGAAAGATCGAAAGACAGCTTTTCAGGTAGGTGGTGGTGTACTATAGAAGAAGAAGAAGAAGAAGAAGAAGAAGAAGAAGAAGAAGGAGGGTGAGATGGAAAAATTAATGGCCACACATATGTTACCTCTCCATTGTACCGCATGGAAATGAGTTGGATGTACTTTCTTTCCTGATCGTACGATGGTATCTTTTTGCACATCTGCTGCTGGTTTGCTCTTTCTGCTGCAGCAATCAGCTGTGTGGCGTGGTCGCAACATCTGCCCTTGAACTTGGAATAGATGTCGGGAGCTTAGACGCGTCTCTTCACCTTGGATTTCCAGGTGCGTGTGCGTGTAAATATTATATATATATATATATATATATATATATATATATATTAATATGCTTGCATGTGTGTGTGTGTGTGTGTGTGTGTGTGTGTGCGAGAGAGAGAGAGAGAAACAGAGTACCCTTTTTTTGATCTTTCAACGATGAGCGATCGAGGCGACTCACTCACTTACTCACTCACTGATATCCCATCTTAGGATCAATTTCTAGCTTTCATCAGCAGGCAGGAAGGTGGGAAGAGAGAGGGGTTGCTATCAGCCGCCCCACATGCCACACACTATTCCATCGACATTATTCGGATGGGCGGTTGAAGGAACATCCATCCTACCAGAATACATTTATCACACTTATGTAAGAAATGTGTGTTTGTTGGGTCGTTCTTGGCTCTCGGAGACGTTGTTGTTGCGACCTCTCTCCATCCCCAAATTATCATTATGTGGTATTAACTCAACCGAATCTGCTGGTGCTGCGAAAACAACACAAAGGTGTGGACGGACGAAGGGGGACTCTGTCTCGATCATGGTGAAGGATCACATAAGGAGAGAAAGAGAGAGAGAGAGAGAGAGAGAGAGAGAGAGAGAGAGAGACAGAGAGAGACAGAGAGAGACAGAGAGAGAAAGAGAGAAGAGATTCGAAAACGCAAAAAAAAGACGGTCGGTGGGAGGGGGGTATGTGGATACGCGCAATCACAGTTTTTCAATGCATACACAACAAAATAGCTACTCTTCGAGTACTTACCAGCCTGATCATTGTCGTTCTCGTAATCGCATCATCCTCATCATCATCATCCTCCTCCTCGTCATTATCCTCCTCATCATCATCAGCATCATCATCATCATCATCATTATCATCGCAGATTGCCTATAGCAGCCCGTTGGACCAATTCATAACGAATCACCCTCATGAGACGGTATTCCACAAGACGTACGCGCACGCCGTGATCGACCCCTGGAACTTCTTCATCTTGCGGGTCAGAGAACCGACCGACGGCGTTGTGAATGAATGAACGGATGAACGAGAGTGTGAATGAATGAACGGATGAACGAGAGTGTGTCGTCGTCGTCATCGTATCTTCTCAATTTGTTGTAGAAAAACGAAGGAGCACCAAACAGCACACCTTTGTATCACCAAAGCTGCTTATTTCTTGAAACCGTATCACGTTTGCCACCACCTCCTCTTCCTCCTCCTCCTCCTCCTCCTCATCGTCGTCGTCGTGGTTTTCGGGAGGAAACAATATGATGATATCGTTTTTAATTACGTCTGTGACATACTCACTGCTCTTTTAATTCTTTCCCCCTCCTCCACCACCAGAAACATGTGCTGTGCGCCTCGTACGAGGAACCGCTTGACCTAGCGCATGACTCCTCCTATTTCACACGCCAAGACCAAGAGGGGGGGGAAGAGGAAGGGAAAAGGAAGAAAGACAGTATCCATGTTCAATCAGCCTCTACCACCAGTAGCTCAACGACCTCAACCTCGAAACACAATACAACAACAAGTGATTCTGGTGATTGCTCTAGCAATATCAAGCGAACAGCGACATCACCGCCCTCACGCAAGAGAAAAACATCGTCGTCATGCCACTCTTCATCCTCCTCCTCCTCCTTCTCTCCCTCTTCTTCTTCTTCCTCTTCCTCTTCCTCCTCCCTGTCCTCCACCACTCTCAAGAACGTTATCAAAGATATGCTGCAACGGGTAAATGTGCATGCGACGTGATTCCTTGCCGCTTGTGGTCTATGCCCCATCGTCGTAAGACAAACCCTTTTCCACAAACCTCCCTCCCCCTCCTCCTTCTCCCGATCTATACTCCGCTCTCATGGACGTTTCCTTCCCTCCAACCTCCCTCTCCCCCCCTCTCCCTGCTTTTTCTTGATTGCACCAGAGCTGGCTACGTAAAATGCGCAAGAAAAGCACAAACCAGCAGCATCTCCAACAGCATCATCATCATCGTTACTTGTACGTGTGTGGAGCGGCTGCTGCATGGGAAACAGAGGTGACGCTCCTACTGATAAGCGACGTTCAGCGACGTGACTATGTTGGTGTTATGTTGCTGAATATGTGTATCCACCATCCCCCTCCCCCCCCCCTTCCCTTTTTCCACTACCTTTATCACCTCACCATCCAGCTCCAGAGAAATCATAGCAGTCAGCACGAGAAGTGCGACTTTGTCACAGGTAGTTGCACCGTGGGAGAAGACGATGAGCGCTGCTGTTGTTGTGTTGCTGCTGCTGCGGCAGGGAGTAACGAGTGCTTTCCTGTAGACGTGTACTTTCCCCCTGCGATCGGGGGAGACTTGCTTTTGCCGTTATCGTTGTTATCACTCTTGTTGTTGTGTTCTTTTTGCATCCCGAAACCCCATCATCGTCATCATCATCATCATCATGATCATCATCATCATCATGATCATTATCATAACATGTGACGACATCGTTCGCAGGTTACGAAGATCCCTTGCCCGGATCAGAGCCGTTCATCATCGATGAGAAGGACTCAAAGGTATGCATGTGGGGGGTGGTGTGAGAGGAAAACCAGGAGACCAGGAAGATAACATCCGAAAAGGGGGAAATCAGAGTTCCCCATCGTTCCCCATCGGTTCAAAGCATGCCTTATTTGCCGATTGATTCATTAATCAACTGTCATCATGGGACGGGCGCTTCTTGGTCTCGAAATGCCGTCTCATCCATTCCGCAGCCCCCCTCTCCCCCTCCTGTAGCACGTCATCATCATCATCATCATCATCATCGTCGTCGTCGTCGTCGTCATCGTCATCACCATAACAAACACTACCATAGGTTGTAGAGGCTATCACAAAGCCACTCGTAGATCCGAAGTACGTCGCTAGAGACCAGGTACTCCTTCTCAGTAGAAAAGAAGCGCTCTTTGTAGCTGCTTTGCCTTTCCCCCTCCCCGTGTCACCGAGCGTCGCTAATGAGCTACAACGTTGCTGCCGGTGTTACATAGGAGCGCACACCCGCGTTTGACATCGCTCTGCGGAATATCAACGAGAAGGAGTATCAGGTGCATGTTTCTTGCTCGCTTGATGGACGACGCTATGGTCGGCTGTTATTTATTTGCGCGAGCAGGCAGCAAAATGCCGATATGATGAGGACGCAGCTCAACATCTTCTATTTTCCCGTTGTCACTGTCGTCTCTTCTTTTCCTTCTTCTTCTTCTTCTTCTTCTTCTTCTTCTTCTTCTTCTACTACTACTACTACTACCACCTAAAAAGGTGATTTCAAGGCATACGAACGAAGTCATCGACAGTATCGACGAAGCAAGGGCGTTCTTCGAGGTGGGGGCTTGTTGTGTCTAAGTCTAAGATGCATATGGTGGTGTCCTCACAACAATAATGATGGAGAATGGTGGTATTAATACTCTTTCTAGCCACTGTACTTGATGCTTAGCCTCCCCACCCCCCCCGTATCATCAACAGTGATAATCCACGCTTCAGGTATATCCAGGAGCCATTTATCTGCAGCAGGGCAGAAGCTACCTCGTCACCTACCTAGACGTACATGAGCTTGTCGCCTATGTACAGCCCCTCACGCAAAAGCCGACGTACTACACGTCGCAGGCCGATCATAGAGAGGTGTGGTAGGAGTTGTAAAAGTATTTTACCGAGAGAGGGGGGGGAGGGGGGGGGGGGGGGAGGCACAATATTACATTTACAAAAGAAGAGAGTGGTCAGCGCTATATAAAGCAGCAGGAAACCTCACGTGCAGAAATATGCACAAACGCTGATCGTTCAGGTGACCGTGACGCACGTTTTGCCGAGCGTTCCTTCTCCACCCAAGGGTACAACACAACAACAAAATAATACAGAAATGATGGATGCGAATGTCGTGAGACTGTGAGACGAAGGACGATCTATTTCCAGGGAGAGAATGAAACCATGGCCCGTGAGATTTTTGGAACTACCGACACAATGTTAAAACCTATATGTTATCTGTGCTGCTGCTTCCAACACTATCCCATTCTTGTTGAAATCAAACTACTCCTACCACAGCGCGGACTAACCGTGCGTTGGTAGCAGCCAAGCATGGTCGAGTGATAGTCACGACGTCGGTGTTCTCGTATCACAAAATCAGCGTCAAGACAGGGTATATGAACTCCTCCCTGTGCACGGCGATATATCTTGTCATGTGCCAATGGAGATATGCGCTGCGGTGTGGTGCTACGAGATGTACTGCTAGTTTGATGATCGCCGCACGGATGTGAATGGTGGCCTTTGCTGTGATAACGACGACGACGACGATGATGATGATGATGATAGGATGAATTTAGAAGAAGCAGCAGCAGGAAGAGCATGAGCGATGTTCTCACCACTCCTGATTGACTCACTCACTTATGAGGACATGCACATGATGGTATACATCAGCTACGTTCTCGACACCGTCCCCCTCCACCTCCCACCCATCCAAGTTCAAACAAGGGCGTTTTGGGTAGATGTCCCTCCGTACGTGCAGATGGAGGTCACGAGAAGAGGCCTTGATTTCAAAGGAGGTGATTGCTGACCCGATTTAGAATTCATTGCCCCGTCTCGTCGTCGTAATGAACGTCAGAACAATGAAAACACCGATCATTATAATCATCGAGAAACGCACAGCCTCCCTTCATGGAGAATTTCCCCCTTTAAACAGCACCTTCGTTTGTACATTTCATGTATCTCCTTTTCCGGCCTTCTTCGTGTTCCTTTCGCCCTCGTTTTAATTGTCGTCTCTGTAGGGATCCACGGCGCGGCACATGCTTTGGCGGCCGTCACCCCCCTCCGATTACTATGCGACCACCATTCGGATCTAGCAACGGAATGCCCAAATATCAAGGAAAATGCGAAGAGGCCTAGTCGATTGCTGGTAGTAGGAGGAGTAGCAGTGAAACGCGATCTTTCTGTTTCGTCTTTTCACCTCCCTAGTTATGTTGCTATCTTTCCTCGTCCGCCGCTTGCTGTTTTGTGGGGAGAAAGAAGAGCGTAGTAGACGTAATCACATGCGTGCACAGATCTACGAGAGGCACAAGGGTGGGCTCGGCGTTTCGGCTATGGGCAGTGCATTGATGCCGCAACTACTTCTTCTCGCGCACAAAACGGTTTGTTCTGACACTATTATGATGGTGCTCGGTAGAGTGTAGCTACTGTCAATTGAGAAGACGTTCCACAACAATAGATATCATCCTGCCCGTGCGCTTGCCCACATCGAATGGGATGCCCACAGTGCGTGCAAAGCAGTTGCTGCCCGGAATATAATGAGGTAGTGTCTCGGCATGATAACATGTCAATGGTGTAATTCTTTACTTTGATGTTTATAATGCAGGTAATGGACAAAGAAGCTGCTTTGATGATACTGGAGAAGATGATCGAAATCACCCGCTAGGTCTAGGTAGGGCCATCGTTCTTGTGGTGTCTCTACATAGGGTAGCTAGTAGATCTCCGGCATTTTTTGATGTGGATGGTGGTAATTGCATAGGATCGCACATGCACGCTACTAGTCATTCATCGGTACACACTCGTACGTATTTTAATGTGATGTGTATGTGCATCGCTATATCGCCGCACGGTATGCGTTGCGCCGGTCGATGCGTGCATGCCAAAACTAGCATGCAAAATGCACGTATGGTCTAGATGGTGCTGGCAGTGCGTACTATCGACGGTGATCTAGTAAAACACATCATAACAACACAATGCATGTGCCGTATAATCTAGAAAATCTTATGCAGTCGTTTTGGGCCGCATGCAATCTACTAAGTTGGCACGCTACACCAATCTAGCTAGCTAGCAATGTAGCATGTGTCTCATCGCGAGCTGTCGTGCTAGCTTGTCGATATGTGTAGTACAGCAGCACTACTCTAGTACTAGCTAGCTAGACTGGTGTGCAGCTTGCATAGCGTGTATGTACGTGTCTGACAAGATGTACACACTGGACAAACATACTAGCATACTGTAGTTCAGCTACCGTCAATCACAAACGTCGAGACGACTTTACAACGACTACTTTATCTTGACGTCTAGCAGTCCCTCGCAGAGCAAGTTGTAGCAGCGCTAGCTAGCTAGAGCGCGCTACATGTAGTGGTGCAACTACAATACAAGAAGGTTTATCCAAATTTTTTGTCGCCCCGCCTCAAGCTAGGTGCTGTGCAGATTGACAGTGCAAAGCCGCGACTTTGCAACTTCATGTATGATCGACTCAGTCGTCCATATTGAGCGAATAAAATACATCTAGGTATATATCACGAAATAATAATTTTATTTACAAGAGACGTATGGTTTTACACATCTAGACATATTCTTTGCAGTTTAAGGCATGCTATTCTAAGATAGTATGTTTTAGATAAGATGGTTTATCCATTACTGAAACTGTACATGTAGCAAAATATTGCTCATTCATTCCTGGACATTTATCAGGACATTTATCAACTATTCTATATTCGACTGACTGGCAAAGTCATTTCTTTCTTATGATTCTTACTTTTGATAGGATTTAAAATCCTAATGGGGGCAGAGTTTAAGATGCAGGGGGTTAGCAAGCCAAATAATGGCAGATAATAGAAATAAGTACACTTTTAACATTTCTTGAGAGATGGCCCTTCTATTATACTGCTTTTATCTGTATCCAATATCCCCCCGTGATGACCTCAACATATTTTTCATTCCCAAGACCTCATATCTGAGATAATTATCTATGCTGGCTGCTCTTGAAAAAGAAGTGCAGCGAGTTGGACTGCTGCTATCATCCTCAGTCTGCATCTGCACTGCCGATGTCCTGGAGAGCTTTGGGGTAGATTTGACTTCTGATTTGCCTAGTCTAAGAGCACCAGCTCCCCTGTGATGCTGCAGGCTGTCAGGAGCAAAATCGTACAGCGAGGATGATGAGGATGACGAGAATGGATTTGTCCTTCCCCGGTAATCTTCGTCGAGAAAACAGCTTCTTCTTGCAGTCCCATGCTGAAATGACGAGGATGCAAACGAAGATATATTTGGGAAAGGATGGACAGGGGAGACATTTGAGTGGCGTTGAGGGATAGTCTCGTCGAAACGGAGGCGCTTCGGTTGGATAGGTTTGTTCACAGACTTCCCCTCTGTCCAATCCGTAACCTTTTTCCGCTTCCGATTTGTATGCACAAGACGACGCGAAAGCCCTTCCGTATAAGAGAGGGGGGACTTTGATATTATCTCAAACTCGCCAATAGTTTTCATGTTCAAACAGTCCATACCTAGCGATGGAGGGCAAGTGTTTTCGTCTTGCTGTTTTACATCAGTATGTAAATCACTTTTCAACCCTCCATGTATTATAGTTGAGGTTGGGCTGTTGCTAATCAGCTTAGATTTGGGCAAAATTTTAGGTGGCTGAGAGGGAATAAAATTGAAGGCCTCTAAGGATAATTCAGAAGGCATACGTGAATTTCCGACACCCATTCTAGAGAGTCGGAGCTTTCTCCTCCTTCGTTTCTCTCTGACGAATTTGTCTTCTCTGTTATCGTTATAAAATGTTCTTTGAGGAGAAGATCTACGTCTCTTTCGACCGGGAAAGTCTATTTCACTGGTTTTTGCTTTGTTATCGTCCCATATTTTATCCTGTGCACACAGTTGCATTATCTAGAGCTCGAAGCTTGAGATTCGTCGTAAATCTTGCCTTGTTGAACTAGTAAATCGTACTTCCTTCGAATTCGCTTACAACCGAAGGATCGCTATTATATGTAGCTTCTTCTCTTCGAAAAACTATGACCTCACGAAAATTACCAAAGAAAAGAGGATTGTTGTGCCAATCTGGAATTAACTCAACCCCCAATGCGCATACAATTGATCCAATGGTCCCACTTTCTTCTAATGTTCAAGTTGGTCCTTCCCCACTCTTCTCCTTTAGAATTTTCCCAAAATGTCCCCTGTAACGACAGGAAATAGAATCCCAGGAGAACCGGGGGGGGGGCAGACGAAGAAGAAGAAATGATGCTCGGATTTAGATCTAAGAATTGGGAGATCTAACGACAAATACCTGTAAAACAACTTCATTCTTAGCTTACGTCTCAAAATATTTTATGACGGTACGCACGATAGCAAGGTAGATAACCTCTGCGAAGTTCACGTGTGAGCCAGAAATACCTCTAGAAATCAAAACAAAGGAACTATAAATGCCCAGGGATCTGGGTGGAAGACAATAACTATCATGTGATAAAGAAAAAAAAATAGGAGGACAACTCTCATCCGAAGAACGAACACCTGCCATCCCAATTCAGAATCAACAATGGCTCGGAGAATGCAAACGGCTCATATTCAGAGAATGTGTACAATTGTGTGCTTTTTGGTGTAACGCTATCGCTCTATTTATCAAAAGAGAGAATTCCTCGCTTCTATTATAATGGAAGGAAATTTTTAAAGAGATTTTGTGTTTCAATTTCCCCTCTCAAAGCCCCAAACTTCCACGAATCCCCTATATTTTCCTTTGGCTACCTAAACTTTGAAGCAGGTTCCGAAATATTTTTCTTAAGAATTTGACATTTGTACATAAAGTAATCTAATCATAAACATTTGATTTGGCAAAATTACCTACGAATCAGCAGCAATAGAATGAACAATGTCGCAGAGTAAATATTAACAACGGCAACATTAATTTCCCCTTTTCATACTGGAATGATGGTTTTCAGTTTTGGCAAAAAAGATTACGATATTTCTTGAACGAAGTAGATCGTTGTAGATCCAGTAAAAATGTATTATTTGATAAAAGACTGCGGTCGATAGTCAGCAAAGTCAAGAAACGGTTTTTTTATCCTGAAAGTACTAAATCTTTTTGCCTATCTTCTGCGTGCTCTGCTTCTCCTTGTACTGCTTCTCCTCCTCTGACGTCAATTGATCAGCACGCCGTCATGAAACCACGTCATGCATACCCGATCCCAAGCTTCACTTGATCTTCCACTTGGATACAGCAGCAGTGTTATCACTGTCACGTAGCCATGTGGTCGTCGTCGTCAGCAGGAGCTTGGATAAAGCAGTACCTCAAGCGCTGGGACCGCCAGTTCCAACGTCCGCCGTCGACGCTCGGTTCAAATACGAAGAGAACTAGCGCGTCTGGCACACAATCTATATGCTCCAAGATTTCAACCCTGTTAGCGCAACTGCCATCGTTGAATCTCACGAGGTTGTTCATAATCATGGCGTTCGCCGTCTTCATTGCTTCGCCGGTGTTCTTTGTGGCTGTGGCGGTTCAGAAGGCGGTCCCGACCTCCCATCGTGACCATCAATCAATACCGACAGTGCCTGTAGATCAGTTTCACGAGAAATCAAAGGGGGAGGATCCAGAGCAGCCTCCTTCGAGCAGCATCGCATCCTCTCATCCTGTCCCACAAGAAATCCTTCATCCTAACACGGATTCCTCCTCATCCTCCTCCTCATCCTCATCATCATCATCATCATCATTATCATCATCATCAGATGCTGCAAGAAGGTCTGATCCAGATGAAGAAGTCATTAGCGGCACTCACAAACAAAAGAGAACCCAGTATGTGAGAGAATCCGGTACTCATGGAGGAACGGTTAGCGATGATGAAGCCACTGTTGCAAAGAAAATACCTGAACGAGCTCCTTCCGAGAGGCATGGCACTGATAAAGCAGCATCGTCATCCTCATCAACCTTGGAAAACCGGGACCACCTCCGAGCGGATAAGAACAAGGAAAAGGGAAGGGATAAAAGAACGAGGTCAGGACAACACGGAGAAGAGAGTGAAATTGAGGAAGACGAGGAGGACGTGCAGGCATCTATTGCAAGGACTGCTTCTACATCGCCTGAGTCTTCCTCATCGTCATCGCTAAGCCAAAGGTCGAACGCCAAGAAGAAGAGGAAAGTCCGAAAGCATGGATTCTCGACTCCCCAAGGAGGAGGAAGCAGCGAGAACGAGAATGTTGAAGAGAAAGACGTTGTTCAGGATGCTCAGCCGAATCGAGGGAAAAAAAAGACCAATGTTCGGCAGCACGGCTTCGAGAGCTTGTTTGAAGAAGAGCCACTTGCAGCTACCGAAGATTCGGACGAAGTGCCATATGAATCAGAAGTACCGGACGAATGGAAGCGTGACTGGAAGACTTTCCTCCGCGAGAATACAACAAATTCTGGTGACGAGAAGAAAGAGGCAACAAGTGAGCTAGTTGAGGAGATTCCACGGTATGGAGGCTTGGAGTCCATGCTCATAGTTCCCAAACTGAGGTTCGAAACATTGCGAAAATTTGATTGAAAACATTTAAGTAATGTTCAAAACTAAGACATTTTGAAGGACACAGCGCAATGGTTACAGCACTCTGAAAACTTAGCAAGATTCACTCCTTAGTCGCCGTTATTATATGATGATATTGTAATCCTCGTCATCAACAACTACTCGCTCATTGTTGCCGTGGAACTATGATGATGTACTTCAGGCTCCTGATGTGCCGTATAGACAAGAATGCAAACACGAATATGGCGCTTCTATTTAATAGGTAGTCGTCCTGTGGTCATCTATTATCAATAACACTTTCGTTGTATCTGGCAGCAACAGCAGCGCTATCATCATCATCATTATCATCCTCATCATCATCAGTGTCAACTGATTATCATCATTATCGCCATCTCGTTTAGGCAGCATCTCCATTATCATAATTATCATTATCACCATCATCACTTCTGTGTGTGGCTTAAGACATACTTATGTATCAATACACACACGCACGCACGCGCACATTATATATGCACATGCAAATTGAAACTCTTTATATTTTACAGGCTAAATGAAGTGGAGTCGCCTTACGATCTTGGGGCTAGCCAGTAAGTAGCACAGACACTATACACGTCCCCACAAAAAAGAGCCCAATCTAAATGAGATGCCCTTACTGATCGACTGGATAACTGCTATTTGTCGCTGTTGTAGACCCGAAGAGCTTGGATATTCCACCACAGATCTAAATGCAATCATGAAAAATAGCTCTTGGTAAACGATAGAGAAAGATGGGGAAGAAGTTCTTATTTTGGATTCAATCACATTTATCACTTAATCGTTCTTATCATCGTCAATCTCATCGTCCCCCTCCCCCCATCACTCCGATTTCGTCACTTTGGCGCTACTGCGTGTGAATATGACTTGGATTCTTCTCTCTCTGCTTCTTCTTCACCACCATAATCAGGAGAAAAGCTGTGTTTCTTCGAGACCCTTTGGAGCGACTCCTTTCTGCTTACATCTCCAAATGCGTCAATGTGCGATTGATACCGCTGCTGATGCTGCTGCTCCTGCTGTTTGGATAGCTTCTACACCTCATAATGTAACCCTCTTTCTCCTCCTTCCTCCTCCTCTTCGCATAATCTCAGCACGAGGATAGCCCGTGCATCGAGTACAAAACGTATCATCCGACTCCCGGCTGCATGGAAAGTAGTTATAATAGTGTTACCGACGTCCGATTCGTCGTGAAAGTAGTGGTATTAGCAGTATAGCAGCAGCAGCTGCATCTGGATGGAAACCAGTACATGCCTCCTTGAGATTCGAATTTCCTCTGATCTTCGCCCTACCAACATGTCGTATGCAACAGCGACGCGCAGAGAGCAACCGCACCATTACGCGGTGCTTGTCAGCGAGGAAAATAGTCACTCTTTCGAAAAAAATTGCCCGCACTCGAGATCATCAGTCTTCTTTGGAAAGCTGTGCATTTGAATCGAAAGATGATTGATTTGTTCTGAACATATATAAAGGCAATCCCGGGCTCACGGTTCCCAATGGAAACTGCGAGAACTTTGAAGATCTCTACTACATTCAGTAATATAATCGAGAAGGCTTGGACGACGTGATACTGCTAGATCTGAATGCGAGCCCTTCCCCTTTCTCATCCCCGTGTCTCTGTCTATTAGTCAGCCTTTATGTGTTGGTTGTTGGGAATGTTGTTGGCACGTTTTCACATCTCTTTGGTTGAACGTTTGCCATAGAAATCCTGTCCCGTTTGGTACTTTTCTTCAAAAGCTCAGAGTACGTGTACAGCACAGCAGCAGCAGTAGTAGTAGTAGTAGTATTAGCAGGAAGTAGTGTTAGCAGGAAGTAGTAGGAGAAGCCAGAATAGACAGCTACACCATCCGGAATACTATTCGTGGCCATAGCATCTCATGCCACCATTGTTACTATTACATGATTCACCGTTTATTCACCGTTTATTCATTATCTCTTTCTTCAAAGGTTTCGCTCTGGAGGCTCGAAATGGGCCACTATGAGGTGCAGAAAGAGTCTTGAGTGCAATATATAATGTTACCCTCGAGAAACAGTCTCACTACTAGTCTCACTACTACTTAAAAACCATACTTACAACTGCCTCCATTAGAATCCTTTCAATCTCCATTTCCTGCCTCAACACCGATTTTGCGGGGGGCTCGAGAACACTATTGGGTGAGATTGGTCGATGATAAAGCAGTAGTACCGTATAGGATGAAGAAGAGGGGATGCGTGTTCTGCTATGCTATATGACAACTCTCCAATCTTCGCAGTCCCCTGAAATTCAAGTTTTTGTGCAATATTATAACACATTGTAAATACGTGTATACATTGTAATATCGTATGCAAATATTTGTATGTTTGCACGGTTGTTGTTCCTACCAGGCACTACACTCACGTTGGCGCGGTGAATTCATCCCTCTCGCTACAGATCCACAGCCTTCTGAAAGAGTATGCATTGCCAGTGCCGTACAAAAGTCCGCTTTTGAACGTGGGCCTTCCTCACGTGTGTTGACGTGGTTAATGTGTGTTTGTGTTTGTATGTGTGTGTGTGTGTGTGTGTGTGTGTGTGTTTATGTTGTATATATGCTGGGTAGAATTTCTCGAGATTCCTCGCTGCCAGCCCTCCCGAGAAACCTCACACTGAACGACATCTTCCCCCTCGACGGGAGCAACCCGGACTCTCAGCATAACACGTTTGTCCCATCCGAATAATCAACAACAAAGAAAATGCTGACAACATACATAGTGAGAATGACGACGATGACTACTGCGATGATGATTAACGACTTCATGAGGTGACGAGGTTATGGATTTGGTTATTTTATGGGTTTTATTTGCTCCTCTACTGCCCAACGGCGTAGGAACTCGAGTATGCTTTACACAAGATACTACAGTAATCAGAGGTAGTGTGCATCTCTGTATTATGTAGCGTCGTCAAGATAAGGCCTTTCCGTGATTTACGTTGTGACGTGGTTGTGGTAACTTCTCATTACCTTTCGTGTTTCGCACTAGTTCTCCGCCAAACACAAACACACGGGATCCCCTTCAAATCGAATGAGAGACCGATAGATTTATTTTAGAAAAACAACTAACATTCGCTCTACAGTTGTGCGCTAAGTCTCACCATCGCAAGGCTTTGATAAGATTTCATGTGATATTTTGCTGCATGCTGTTACGCAGCACCTGGGAAGCTGCTATGAAGCTTTACTCTGAGGATACTGCTTTTGTTTCACATTATATCGGTCGTAGTGACATGGCCGCCACACATTTGCACCCAATAGTATAAGAAACCGAAGCCGAGGACTTACCGTATACGTTGATCCAATGCTCGCAAGCGTTAAAAGTCAATGCTGTATGCAGACAGACATGCAGCCAACAGATAAAAAAAGAGTCGTGAAATCGCGAACACGTGCATAGGCGCTGCTTACGTCGCTATCATTGGGTCATACATACCCGTTACTCTGGTTGATGCATCATGATATAATAGTATGAGACGGATGTAATGAAACGATTAAATTCTTTCAATGGTCTTTCTAATGTAGATATGATAGTATATGCTATATGTATGCATGCACCCGAGTGTGCTACGCGCTGCTGTTATAAGCTACAATAAGCAGCTACTTATATCTGACTTGTCTACCGCGGCGAGCTAGCGAGGTTGCGTCACGCTATTGCAACCCTTACAGAGTTTTGTAAGCCATTTGTGTACGTGTAGCTTGATTCGATAATTTCGCACGAATTGTGTGAGGTGCATGCTACGAGTTGCTAACAGTTGCTTTGCTCTTCACCGTGTAGCGTGCACACACACATACAATTACGACGTGGTCAAGATGTTACTTCTTTATTTCGAGCGATACAGAAATCAAACGAAAGCAAGTCGGCGAATTTTATGTTATATTGAAGTGTATGCTTTCGATGCTCAGGATTGCATTGCCTACATGTGCATATGCGCTTGTAGTGGCAGGACCACATTGTTATTCTTAACACTTTTTCTTGAATAAATCATGCAACATGATTCTCAGGCCAACTATTTGACCGTTCTTTTGCCCTTTCTAGATGAATCGTATAAACTTCTGCACGAGTCAATTTTCGTCTCCCATGATCAATTTATTGTAAAATTAAAGTGACTCAGCAGCTGAGGGAGGTTTGATATCACAGCGCCGTATCTATTGACATTGTTGTATAATTCGAACAGAGGAACCTAAACAAGTTGTTCACATTAATTATAACGGAACACAGCGACAATCTTGCAGCAAAGAGACTGACGACTACGTACCGCTCGCAACAAATAATTGGAGGGCACCGCGAATAAACACTTTTCCGGTAAGGTTACCAAGTAAACGCGCTTTCGCTCCTGATACAGCACGGTCAGTTATGCTTCGATTAATCTGAAAACGACGAGAAGAGGACCTTTGGTTTTGAAATGTGGGGTGGCTTGTAAGGGTACAAAAGAGAATCGAACTCTGGTCTCCACCACTCTGCGAGGAGATGATTGATCTGATGGGAAAGGAAAAAGTTTACACGGCGTTGTTCACCGCAAGAATTCGAAGGAATAAGCGCATTCTCCAAGGTACCTCCCACTGTGGCGTGAAGTGCTCTTGGATAGGTGCCATGCGCTTGAACAACTTTCGTTTAATACCTGTTACCTAAGTACAACATCATTTCAAACATCAAATACGGTGGGAAAGAGGGGGGGGCGGAAGTGCTATTGGCAACAACGGCAGCAGATATCGATGACAAGCATCATCAATGTTGCGGTTTAGTGTTAAATTTTACCCCATCCTCGTCTTGTCTGAGACGACCTCCAGGAAGCTTGAAAAAGGTCTGATTGATCTCCAGCAACAAGACGTGCGGATGACCATGCTTGTGAGCAAGGAGCACACCCTCTACCGTCTCACGGCGACCGACCTTCTCATAATTGACCTATTATACAGATCTATATGTAAAATATATACATATGTGTATGTGTATATCTATCTTCATGTCAGTGAGCCTAGCCGTTCGGATGCTTAGTATGCAAGATAAAGCAAATAACTGAGAGGCTGTTGTGAAATGCTGCTGTTAACTGATCTACCTTCATTCTGTGTAAGCGCTCGTCGTGGTTTTTCGACTTTTCAAGTTGTGCAGCCTGGAAGAAGACCAAGATTATTTATGTTTGTATCGGCGACTGCTGCTAAAATTACGGTGGGAATGGAAACTTCTCCTTCACCTTTTTATCGAATGTGTAGTTACTTAATGGATACAGGTCGACGGTTGGGCCGGTTCTGTTAAAACAACAAACCATTTGTTTCAACAGGAGCGTGCATTAAAAAGAGATTCTGATCTTGGATTCGGGTTTAATTCTCAGTAAGAAATGACTGCGCTTCTCGTGTGGTCTCACGCACTGGAGTCTAAGATCTGTGTATACATATGAACTCGAGTCTTTCTGTTCACGCCTCGTAGTGATGATGGGAGACGGGAACAGAGCAGCATTTTTGTCGTCCTCGTCAGGTTGTGCGTCGGGTTTGGCGTCGGGTTGTGGAGCCTCAGCCTTCGTCTTCCCTTCCCTTTTCTCGTCATTTTCATCCACAGTTATCGTTTCACTCTTCACCTTTTCCAGAGGTGGCATCTGAAAAAATAAATTCAACCTCATTGCCCGCAGGTTGGGAAAAGGGGCCATCATACGGGTTTCTTCTTTAGACCCCGACAGGAGTAATTATTACCGGTACGTCTTCGCTCTCTGCATTCTCCGCCCCCTCCTTGCCTTCCGGCTCCATAATAATAGTTTGGGAGTTCTGTCCCGGCCCACTTCCCTCCGACACTTTCTCGCCTTCTTCAACCGAAGGCTCGGGGTTAGCAGCGGTGTCCGCCATAATTTGCAGGGGGGGCACGGGATTTACGAGCGATTCGTACGTTGTCGTACGTGAAAAATAGCCTTTAAATTCCATTCACATTCTACAGCTCCAAGCAGCTTTTGGACTGCCGAATTTTGATTTTGGCGTCCTCAAGACGCGCACCTGACCTGAGACTCGTTGTGGTAAACAGCCATGTAACAATTGTCGCAAGATGAAAATCGTACGTAGTTTTGTCCCATCGCCTCCAATGTTAGCATGTCGAAGGGGTACTGCAATGAACGGTACCATTTTTTCCAGATCGGTCGCCGCTTGAGGAACTGACTCGAGTTTGGAGAATATCTTTGTTAGACATGAATTTGACTGTTGTCTTACCAGTAATTCCTCCTCCATTTTGCAGAGGCAGTCTCTTTTTTCTGCTCTTTCTTGTGCCTGGAGCGGGAACTCGACACTGTGGAGCTTGGTCTTCTCTTAGCTTTCGAGTTGGACGCATCTTTCCTTCCCCCGAAACAACGAACAACAAGGAACAAGGACCGAGCAGGGAGGGATGCCACAGACGGATTCCATCGGCCATGCTGCCGTCGAAGATGTTGGCAATGATCTGGTCCATCGTTGAAACAACTCTCCATCTTTCGCACAATACCTACGCTCGGTGCCTGCTGATGAATACCTAGCGCAATTCTTGTTTTCGTGTGTGCTGGGGCAACGGGAACGCGCTACACCCTATCTATGAAAGATGGCTTGACTCGAACGTACACCATAGGTGAATGATGAAGCCCTCAGGAAAGAGCCTGCGTGCTTTGGCTGTGGAAGACGGATACTCGGGGAGGTGTTGATTTTTTTTTCTTGAATAAAACAAAAAACACTTTACACGCCTCCTCATCCCTTTTCATCAGTCAACCTTTATGTACGGGGACCACGAGTTCTGTACCGAGAAGTGCAGGTCAAAATAGAGTCCTTTAATTTACGATAAGGATATCTCAGTCGAGCGTTTTCTTGTCAGGGGTAAGCAAATCAATCTGGACAGGAAGCTTCAAAAAACCGCTTCGATGGCTAGGTCTTAACGTCGAATATTATGATATATTACCTGCTCATTATCACCATTTATCTGCCTTCCAATTATTCTGTACAGAGATGAGCCATCCGTGCTGAGGGACACTTGCTCGAAGTATAGAATGGAGGCCGTATTCCTTCCGGCGAAAGTAACATCATATCGATCACCGATCCACAATTGTTTCGTCATTGCTCTTTACACATCATATCCTCCTTTCCTCTTCCCTCATCATTCTTATCCTTTCTCAGGTAACAACATTCGACGGGACACTCCTGATGCAAGATATCGGCATCCGGACGATTCTTGGTGCGTAAATCGCGCATTGTCAGTATGAAAAGAGAATGAAAAGGAAGAAAAAATTGAAGATATTTAATCAGTTCTAGGGTCATATATATGCATGCTAACGATATAGTGGTCTTACATATCTCGTCCATTTAAAGGCACCTTCAGTCATAGCTGTGCCTTACTTTTAAAATACATTCCATAATATCGCACATAGCTCGCATTACGAGGGGCTTCGAGCGTAAAGACCTCGTGAATTTTGTTTCCGGTAAATATCACCATAAGCTACATGTAACAGCTTTCATTCTGCACCATCATCAACCCTGCCATCATAGATTTCACCGAAGAAATATTGTGTTTTCCCATCGTTCAAATGAATTTGCCTTGAAAGCTGGCTTGGTGCGGTGGAAACGAGGCGATAGGGAATACATAATGCCGGTGCTTATGCTCTTCAAGACCGAATCGTAACTCCCTCCAATTTTCCAAACATAGCATCAAGAGTAGTTTATGTATATGAAGAGAGAGCGTACGTATCAGATACACTAGTGGTATCTGATCGAGCGGTATAACTACAAAGTCGTGTCACAGGGCGAGATTGCAACCGATGTTGCTGACAATTCCGAAAGGAAGAAAGTGATATATCTAGTCCAGCGCTCCTCGATACCGACGATTTGGGAAGTACTTATTACAATTGATGTTCATTCCCTGTTGCTACCTTTTATTTAGGACTCTGGAGCTTATGCCCTGCAATCTGGAAGAGGAAATATCCCCCGGAGTTTACGGTGTCTAAACGACTTTTGTTGCATACCGAACAACTTCTCGCACACCTATATAACACGTACAATAGCATATATGTGTTTTTCACTTTATTTGTGTGTTGCGTACGTGTGTGTGGGTGTGTGTGCGTGTGTGTGTGTTTCTAAGTCTGTGTTTATGTATGCGTATGTGCATAACATATTTGCACGAGAAAATAAAAACTTGATTTTTTTCATCAACAGATATTGAAATAGCCCCTGTTCTCATGCTGCGAGGGAAAAAGAGCTTCAAATCAAAAGAATCGCTGAAAAAAGTATTTTGAAGACCACAGTACAAACACACAACAGACTTATCTTTTCATTTTTCCTCGTTGAGATTGGGTAGCTTGGCTTAAGAAGGAGAGAGGGGGATTGATTGGTGCTATACGAACACATAAAAACCTATCTTCACGGTCCTATGAGTATGCGATACGACTGATACATGTCACAAGGCAGAATTGATCATTTCCAAATGATTTATGTTTTCCATCGGCGTAGCAACTGGAGAACTTTGATATAAGTTCGAAGAAATATCTAACCACAAGAGCTTTAAAGGAATCATTGGCGCAAAATACCGTTTGCCAAGAATTTTGTTCGGTTTCCTGATCGCGGGCTTGTTTCTTTTGGCTGCTTGAAGAGAACTGTTACTTGCAATTATAGCTCAATGTCAATGTTAGAATATTGGTATGTGTGTGCAGTTTCCCTACATATTTCCCCAGTACATCGAGGTATCAATAGTCTAATACGAAGGAAAGAGTGGAATGTAAATAGAATAGTAAGCATGCAATGCGATGAACATCCACAGAGGTGGATCAAGAATAATTCGAGCACCAAAAACACTCAATATACACGCATTGCCATAGCATTGCCACGCGAGCACACCATTTTGCCTGGCTGCCGACGTAATGAGTGCTTGGCATGATGTCAACAGCATAGACACGCCCGCCCGCGCGTGCATGCGATCGATAGCGAAGTAGCTATGCACTTCCATCATTGCATCGTGCATTAATTAAGACGGATGTAATTGGTTAATTAAATACCTTCAATTATCATCCTAACGTTAATGTGCAATGCCACGCGCGGTTTACGACAGTGCCCATGCTGCAATGCAACTGTTCGTTTTCCGCCATTGAATCTTTTGTGCATGCGCTAGCATGCCATGTGCGCGTGTGAAGGCATCATGTGTCATCAATGTCCCTCGCATTTCATCTTGTTGTCACAGTGCATGGACGACATATGGCGGCGGGCGCATGTGTCACATGACGTGGCACGTGGCACATCGCATGTTGCGGCCGGCCTGGATTCATCGAGTGGATGCGCACGTGTGCGCACAGCTAGCTAGCTAGCTAGACCAGCAGTAGACAGTCGAGGCCGTCAGTTTGTGACTTGTGTCAGCACATCACTCGCTGCGCTGGACATGGACTTTGCGCTCATTGGTGTGTGCTGCAGGGATTCCAAGGGTGCAAATGGTTGCCAACACTTGCACCCTCGCGCGAACGATTTTCTGCATTTTGCTTTGATTTAGTTTGCTCTTGCACCCCGGCGAGTCTCTAATTTTTACACCCTCAAATCTCCGCTAGAATAATCCCTTGGTGCTATCAAGGCTATCATCGGCTATCATCGCATAGTCAGGCAGTGCTAGAATGTGGCATGGTGAGCTGTTGGATGTAACGGCAATAGGTTGTTCAAGCTTCTTCTATAAAACTAAAATTAGCATAATGAATGCGCAGCGCACGTACATCTATAGTCTATTGTGCCCCTGTAAATATGATACACATGCGTGTATGCATGGTGCCAGCAAAACTTGGTAACTTGACTGGTAGGTAACGATGTAATAATAAAACAATAGCAATTATTTATAAAGGTCGTCAGGAGGATTGTAGCTTCCAAGGCTGTCGATTAAATCGTTGGGGTCCTCTTCATGCGTATCGCCTCCGCCGTTTTTAACATTATCTAAACGGTGGGGATTATTATCGTAGTGACTTTCGCTTATTAGACCCCCACCCGTGCTGTCTTCCATAAAGGTCGGATTCGTATTTGTAGATCCCATGACGCTTGCATTTACCCACCTCGACTCACCTGCCAGGTTGGGGACGTCGTTGTTGGATCTCAGGCGCGTCGGGGTCGGAGCAACAGAAAGATTAACCGATGTCACCGATTGCTTGGCATCGTATCTAGAATTTGGTCTGTGTGGCTTATCCTTTTGAAGAAACTTTGCTATCATGTCCCTCGCATCAGCTTTCTGCTGGCTGTTGGTTCGTTGCAGCTCACCCGGTTGTTGCTGCACTTTGTCCGCCTCTTCCAACTTCCTTAGCTTGTCCTCCAGCGACGGCATTAGCCGATCGATGTCAATATCCGGACCCAGCAGCGTTGAAGGCGTTCCCACCCGGGAAGGTTCCCCGACTGCAGAAGGTGTCATAGGCTTGTTAATCAAGGAAGGATTGCCTTCTGAGGGTGGTCTGTCGTTTCTCCGCGGAGGTTGCCTTCTGCTACTTCTTTGCTCATTATGATTCGTCAACCCCGCCCCTGCCCTCGCCCCCGTCCCTGGCCCCGCCGCTGCCGCTCGCGGTGTTGCGTCGGTTGGACGCTGTACATGAAATTCTGTTTCAGGTGTGACCGGCGTCGTTTGGTCCTCATCTATCTTGCTCTCTGGCATCCTGCCAGCGCGAGTGCCGTCGTGGCCGAGAACCGAAGCATCCATCATCGACAGCTCCGACTCCTCCGGATATACGAACTCGCTGCGACCTTGCAACGATTTTAGAACCTGCCAGAAAAGAAATGACGACAACGACGACGACACCGACGACAAAGAAGAAGAAGAAGAAGAAGAAGAAGAAGAAAACGATGATTAAGACTACATCAGATCTCTGGTAGAAATTCTATTGAACCCAGTAGATTTGGAATGTAAAGATTGATTTTTGAGATCACAACGAATCATTCATATGTTCTACGACAGACGCCTATCTGTCATCAGCACTATGGGTTCCATTGAAAATCCATGGGTAGTCTTAAATAAATCCGACAATATTCTTGAAATAAGCACAGGCTCTTAGAAGAAGCACAGGCTGCTCAAAGGGCAAGCCCAACAAATAATTGCTCTTGTGCACCTTTGTCATTTCTTTTGTTTGGCTCCGAAGCGATGAGTGCATAATGGAACCATCATCTTCGAACGGCACCAGCTCAGATATGCCCTTCATTGATTTATCCAACATCATCGACTTCCTGGTCTTCGGTGTGAGACTCTCCATCAAGCGAGACGCCGTAGAGACTAGCACGGGATATTTGCCGCCCCTTATACTCTTTGAGAAGTCCGAGTACCTGTTCGTGATTGCAATTAGGAAGAGGAGAAAGAGGGAAAGAGAGCGAGGAGATGCATACTGATCTCCTTCGTTGAAATGTTTATGCATAAAAATAGTAACATAAACGGAAAAGTAGAGCGGGGAGAAGTAAATCTTTAGGATATTACGTTTCCTGACTCCACGGCCTGTTATCCTTCATCTTATTCTTGTAGTTGCCTGTCCCTCTACTGTTCGCAGTGTGAAGGCGAGAGCTCTGTGGACCGAGCAGCTTTGGAGACTTATTACTGAGCCGGTGCAACTCCAAGTCAAGGGCGTCCATCGGCTTTTTCTTTCGCGATAGCCTCAGTCCTCTTTCTTCCCTTGCGCCGCGACCGAGGGACTTCTTGCCGTCTACCATAACACTCTCGTCGAGTCGGATGTTTAGATCCTTCAGAACGCCCAGCTGCATCGCAACACTTTGCCTTAATTGAAGCCCCTCGGGCAATGGTAGGTTGTGATGGTGCTGCTCCTGTTCCAGGTGCGCAGCAGTTGTTGGGCGGCTGGAAATACGCCGTCGCCTCAACCCACGCACTGCCGACCCAAATGTGTCCTGGGAGGGATCCGACGCTTTAGGTGTCGGGGCCTGTTTCTTCTCTTGGATCTGCTCTCGAATCTTACGTAGCTCCTCCTTGGCCTTTTCAGTCTCTTTCTTCGCTTCCTCTGCCTCCTTCTGCAGCTTATCCATGGCCTGTCTCTGCAGGAGCTGGTTGGTGGCGATCTGCTCCTGTTTCATTGCTTTCACCTCTTGAAGCACCATGTTCAGCCCTCCCAACCCGCCCATCATCCCGGCGCCGCCGCCGCCCATCATACCTCCCATTCCCCCCATGCCTGCTGTAAACATATTGTAGAAGCAATATGTGTGGTAGTATTTGTAAGATAGCGCAGAGAGAGAGAGAGGGGGGTGGAGGGGGGGGAGAAAGGGAGCGGGAGGGAGTAGCTACAAACTGGTAACATATTTCACACCTACTGGCCCTCCCTCGCCAGGTATTCCCATCGGACCCATTCCCATGCGACCAAAGCCAGCTTCCATTCCTAATTTGAGGAGGATGGCGACAACGGCGACAACGACGACGACAACGGTGAGAAGAATGTAAAAACACCCATTTGAGCTGATGCACTCGTGCTCGCAACAGGATTTGTCGCAGGCAAAATTATTTAGCATACAGTTAAACTTATCGGAGTCCTATTATGCGAATATTTTATGGTATATGTCATTTCATTCACTGCTATTTCCTTTTCTACTACCTTCCAAGTTCTGGTTCACCTCGCCTACAATGGGGTTTGCATTAGGAATTATAGGCCCATCGCCCGCTAGCCCTCCCATGGTGTTGTTATCATTTCCATCAAGGCCTGGGGGGACATTGCTGGCATCCACCGTGCCACCGAAAAGGTCCTTTTTGTTCGACATCTTGGGGCTAACGTTGTTAGAGGGGCCGCCGTTATGTTTTGCGTTTGCTGCATCTCCTCCGAAGCTGGATCTGGAAGGAGTAAAAGGGCAACTTGAGGGGGAGAGACAACCTTTCACACAAGACTCCTATGCGGCATTGGTGGAGATATTGAAAATGCAAGGGAGAGAGAGAGAGAGAGAGAGAGAGAGAGAGAGAGAAGAATAGAAGAAAAAGCAGTACATGCCAATAACCACTTCACATCAGTTTGCACCTCCCCCTTAGCTTCGTCTCTCCCCCTCCTCGAAGATCCCGTTTTATCTTTGCCTACACGTAAATTTTAGTTGATTAGGAGGGGCCAACACGCACTCTCAAACAAGCCTGTCAGCATATCCATCTGTATAGCCAGGTCTACTCACTTCTAAAGCTTCATCCTCCCTCTTTCGCCTTTCTTCTGCCTCCTGTGAATATCCCCATATAATGAACATATATCAGCACATTGTCTGCTCTTGTTTGTGGTTCAATGTACACCGCGAGGACCTAGACCGATGGATAACGTGTGCATTTACGAGGAGGAGAAACAACTTTACAGGACTTTAGTATCGAAATATGTTCTCCACCTTTTTCCTCCTCTTCGCGTCGTCCGCTTGGCGCTTGAGCTCCTCACGATAAGCCAACTGCTGTTGAACCCTACGATTCTGCTCTCGCATCAAGAGCGGATGGGAAGAAAATGAAAAGTAAACTTCCAAGCAACAGGTTCCATCACAAAAAGAAAAGGGCGAAGAAGCAGCAGAATACGCCGACGATCATCTGCTGCCCTAGATCGCGCATGATGAAAATAAGTCGCACCCAAGCTTTCCATATTTTGCGTTTTACAGCAGAAGAAGAGGAGCGCTAGAAAGGAATGCAACGACACAGCCAGAAAGCTCCTCATAAACACCAGTCTCGAAGGACACGAAATACACACGGGATAGGACAGAGAGTGAACCATCTTTGTAAATTTACTAACTACAACCTGCTCCGCTTCGCCGCCGCCTATGTTTAACATACTGTTGTCCCGCTGACTTGGCCGCGGATCTTTCGGTAAATTTCCGGGTAAAACTCCCCCTCCGCGGCGTTGATTACCCTCCATACCTGCAGCAGCCGTAGACAGCATAAAATCGTCAAGATACTACAAAGTTGATGCTGTCTCTATGTATGCGGCGAGAGCAGCCACAGCTTTGGCGTTTCGAGCGTCAATGCAGCTCTTTTCCTATGCCAAATTTTCCTCTATTGCACTTACTTGAGGCGGTCTGGTTGGGATCTCGTCTGCCATTCGAACCCTGCATGCAACACCACCTCATCATAAGCAATAATTTATGTCAAAAGCGTTGGTAAATAGTGCTCTCCTCCTCCTCCTCCTCCTCCTCCTCCTCGCACTCAATAATTTGCGAAGAACTTAACACATTGAAACATTCTTGTTGAAACATTGATGCCGGCAACCGAAAGGAGAATTTAATTCAAGTGCAATATCCTCACCATGCTTACAAAGAGGCATTTATAGTATAATATGCTATTATCCCATTGAAACAGAGACGATTCTGTTTCTCCCTTTTCAATGAGCTTGCCTCCCTCGGGTTTATAGCGCTTTAGTTAAAGACAACACACCTTTTTCTGGCCCCCGTATGGAATGTACTCGCGGACATTGCGCTCATCCTGCCGTCGTCGGCGAAGCACAAAGAAGTAAAAAGCCACAAATCAAGCCATGCCACCAATATTCATGAATAATAAGATTTGTATCAAAAAGTGAGAACTTTCTCGTACAACTATCATATTTGATGTTCTGCATACCCTTTCATCCTCGAGCCGTTTCTTCTCCTTCTCACGCCTCTTTCGTTCCTCCTGCAGCAGAGCAGAATAATCTCAAAATATATCGAAGTGCCATGCTCCTTTTCCTCCTGGACCATTACTGTCTTCTTTTCTCCTCTCTCTCTCTCTCTCTCTCTCTCTCTCTCCCCCCTCTCCTCGCTCTTTGACATATCACATGCCATACCTTCTCTTTGATCTGCTGCGCGAGCTCCTGATATTAGTTGTTTGATCAGTATTGATCGTGTATCCCCACCCACCCCCATACAGACTGATAGAGAAAGGACGGGGGAGAAATGAGAAAACTTACATCGCAATATTTCCTCCTCCTTGCCAACGCAGCTGAATCACGCCCGCCGCCCCCTAAGTCTGCAAGACCTCGACCGTGCCTTCTGTTGTTCACAGCGCCTCTGTCGTCACCCCCGAGACCACCGCGGGCAGCTCCAATACCAAAATCCCCGCCGCCGCCGGCATCATCTTAGAAAAGACGTTTGAGAATGAGATATGGACGGGAGGGGAGTAAGACGGAGAATTGCATGCCCAAAAGTTGGTGAAAGTGTCTCCTATTTTTGTTCAGGGAAGTGCAAATACTTACGAAAGCGCCCTTCGTCTTGAGCGCGCGGTCGCACGGGGGAGTCATGTGCACGCGGCTGTGAGAAATAGTTCTGCTGACCACCGCCGCGCACCGGGGAGTTGCTTTCCTGGCAACGTCAAGTCAAGTATCATATGATGAAATAATAGTTCCGGAGACAAAATCCCGAATAATGACGACAACAATTGGTGTATTGACTGAGAAAAATACATACGCGGCGCGCACGTGATGCTCTTCAGAAAATATATCTATGATCGATTATATTTCTGTGTTTGAGAGTGAGTGCGTGCGTGCGTGCGTGCGTGCGTGTGTGTGTGTGTGTGTGTATTCGGAGCTCAAGAATTAGCTTACCAACTCGAAAGACCTCCTCTGAATCTCAATCTTACGATCGCTGTAAACGGGAAAATCACGCCGATATTATGAAAACTCATAAGGCATTGCGTTGATATCAGACAGAGTACACAAGCACACGCGCGCGCGCGCACACATAAACACACACAAACACATACACGGCCACATTCCTTTCCTTTCTTGTTTTCTTTCTCTCTTTCTCTCCCTCTACACGTTACTGCGCACCGTTTCGCTTGGCGCATGTTAGTCACGATTGCTCCCGACGAATCACTGAGATCAACAACCAATCAGCTACTGGTCAGCAAGGAGTTAAATATGCCTGATACGAAACTTTCAATTTTATTTATAATTTCCCTCTCTTGTCCCCTCGGTAGGATTCACTACGGCAGGCGCTAGAAGGAGGGGGAAGGAGGCGTTTCAAAAAGCTTGTAGAAAAATTAGTGCACGGAGGAATACACAATAGCGTGTGCATCTGTTATCGTCACGCAATGACTGTAATGGGTCCATGGCCCTTAACTTTCTCACCGGTGCGGAGCTCCTCCCCCTCCTTTGCCCCAAGGATCATACACCATGTTCGCCTTAACAATAGGGGAGGGGTATAAAATGGAAGAGAAGGCTATAACAACAGCTGTGCGATCTCCATCACAACAATAAGCAATCTCCATAACAAAGCAACACAGAAAGAGCATGCGCCAGGGACCTCCTCCATTTTCTCCCGTCTCCGGTTCTCTAACTCTCGACGCTTCTTTGATTCTTTTTGTTTCATCTGAGCCTCGAGCTCTCTGGATAGTGATAGAGCAAGCAAGACGGGGGAGGCAGAGGAGGGGGAATGAGAGTGGGAGTATATTAGGGGATACGCACACTCATTGCATTCCTCACATCCATGACCATCATCTTGTTACAGTAATTGTTGTTGAAGAAGAGAAGTAAGTTAGGAAAGTGCTCAAGCTCATACACTCGTACTCAAGCATCACCGTCTATACTGCTCCTGTCGCCTCATCTTGGCAGATTTGGCCGCATCCGCCGTGGGAGAGGAAGCCCCTGGCCCGAACCCCACTGTGTTGTTCGTCGTACGGGGGGGCTGCTCTCTGGCTGGATATTGGCCTCTGGGAGTGATCTCACGGATATGCTGTCTGTTTCGAAGTAATTATTAAATGCTGAGTAAGAAAATCACGAACGAATACACATACACACGCACGCGCGCGAATTTATTTCCATGTGATACAATACTTTCGTGTGTGTATTTAGTAAGATGGTGTACTTGCTGTCCCAGGATACGCGCCCTTTCGATGTTCGAGACGCTGCGTCCCTGTATTTTCATTCACATAGAGAGGGGGGCGGGGGGGGCGGAGGGAAATACAGTGAGTAGAGAAAGAGAGCTGGCGTGCACGAAGTGTTGAACAAAGCCAAGCGTCATCATCATACTCTTAATATTATGTTGAACCTCGAGTTGCGATTGACCGGAGAATATGCCGACTTTTCTATCGAGATGCCCCTCCTTCTTCTACACACGCACACACACACGTATATCGCAATCATGCCAGAAGCAGCAAATTTGGTGAGCGTAGTCGGTCGTCAGCATTGCTATCAAATGAAGACGTAGGCGGCACATGCTCTTTCGACACCTATTATCCTGGTCACGCTCCATTCGCTGCCGTTCCTTCTTTAATCGCACCTACAACGATATCGCACATTTGACGCGCGTGAATAAGGGAGGGAGGGAAAGAAGGAAAAACGAGGAGCCTTATTGCATGTAGGTGGCTAGGGATCGAGATAGCTGAGAGATGAGCTTTGTTTTTTAGAAATATCAGCCCTTTTTTTTCTTCCTCTTCTTCTATATCTCCTTCATAAATTTGTCCGTTTCCTTTTTCCTCTTTCTAATTCTACCTGTTCATCAAGGTCACGTAGATAGGCCTTCCAGTATCAATATAGATTTGGAAGCGACACACACGCGCACGCACACGCACAGAGAAAAGTGATTCATTCTTAGACCAACAATTGACCAACAATTATTGAATTCCGTCTCTCTCTCTCTCTCTCTCTCTCTCTCTCTCTCTCGGAAAATCACTATGCTATTCAACAGGGCATCGTGCGAGACCTGTCGCTTTGCTTCCTGCTTGGCCCTCTCACGCTCATCGAACCCACCGTGCATGGCTGCAAGGTTCTGATGTTGAATGATAGTGATGATGGTGATAACTGACCAGTCAATACTACTAGATGGCAAAGAGGAGAGAAAGAGAGAAAGGGAGAAAGGGAGAGAGGGAGAGAGAGAGAGAGAGAGAGAGAGAGAGAGAGAAATAATATTTGGAATTCTTAATGAAGAGGATTCCCAAGATAATCTCTTATTAGGTTAGTGGCCGCTCCCACTTCTACGTTTTCGGGCGGCACCATACCTTGCGAAATTGTGGCGCATGCGCAGGATTAGTCGGGTCGGGATCTGCCAACCTGCAGGTATAAACGGACGATAGGTATCATAAATCGGCAAAGGAGGAAACAGACCGATTAGAAGCTGGATCACTCGACCAACGAGAGGGACTCATGCTAATCGCTATCACCACCACCATCATTGACTTTCATTATCGTCATCTTTATTATATTTTCACTGCCCATCATACGTAAACAATGACGCCGATACTGCTCGCACCTATCCTTCCACATTCCAGCGCTCTCCTGAGAGGAGACGGTAGCTCAGTAAGGCAGAATTGTTATGAAAATCGTGGAAAGTCCCGACTGGTTTCCGCATCAATGCGGCACGTACATCTACACGTTTGTTTATAGTCCTTACCCGCCTTCTCGATTCTCTCTCTCGTCGTTTCATCTCCTCTTTCTCCTGGATTTGTTGCTCAAGCTCCTCTGCATAGTGCGATTTCCTCCTCGGACGAGAGCTAGGGTTGTTGTTATGGCTGTTGTGGTTTCCGAAGACGCCCCCCATCCCCCCACCATCATTGCTGTTGTTATTCCATCGCCCTCTGTTGTTTACAGATGTTCATCATCAAGTTCAGATTCACTTCCAGGTATGTGCAGGACAACATGCTGCGGAGGCCATGGAAGCATTATTTGTAACTTGCATTCTAATCGTTCCCTCTGCAAACCCCGACCCCATTCTTTCTCTCGACGTGCGTGTGAGCATTGATACTCTCCGAGCCTCCACCTTCTATTCCGATTTCCAGCCCCTTCCTGAAAACAGCAATGCGGATTGTTAGAGATTAAATGGGGAAGGGGGGGGGGGGGATGGTAATTGGGTGTGTGTATAAATCCTTTGTACCTTCATTCTCATTTGATCCTGTAGCTGTCTGGCGTACCTATATGATTACACATAACATCATCACTCTCTATGCATGGAGCAGTAGAGGTGCTTCGAGCAGCAGCAAAGGTTTCATGCAGTACACAGCAGAGCTGTTTTGTCGGGCAAAACGATTATGTGCGTCGATGTCTTCGTCTCACTCTGCTTGTTTCTCCTTCTTCCGCCTTGCTTGCAAGCTTTCGCTCGCTCCGAAGGGAAATGCACCGCCACCGCCGCCGCCGCCACCGTTACCTGCGAGAATAGGCATACAATATGATGTAGGTGGGGACAGGAGAAAATAGCAAATCAAGACCTGGCGTCCGTTTCGGGGTGGGGTTCTTGTTGCTAGGGAGATTTTGCATGAATTTAGAGACGAGTGGGTCGTTTCTGAGCTCACTCGCAAGGAGGTTGCCGCCCGGCGCTCCGGCCACTGCTGCACCGCGGCCACCGTCAAAGCCTCCTGGAACGCCGCCACCGCCGTTCCTCCAAGCAGGGGAATTACCGGGATTGATCTATCCACAGCATCAAGAAAATCAATAAATATATTCTTGGTGGTTCATGAAATGAACATCTATGCCCTTCCCCAATCTCCCTCAAGTCTGGCATACAATTCCTTTCCCGAAGGCCCTACAAATTACAAGCAGCGGCTCGTATCATAATGGTTTTGCGGAAGCTTACATCGAGCGGCTTTGGCCGAATTGGGAACTCGTTACCGGCTGGGCCACCCCCCAACCCCTAATACATAATAATTGCAAATGTACACCGCCAACACATAAGCCATAGAGTGAGGAAATATGTAATATACTTCTAATGATAATTTACCCTGTTGTTGGGTGTCGGAATGGCGCTTTGACCAACCATACCTCCAGCCCCTTCTTCGTCTTCTATAGGCCTAGCATTAGGACGAATGGGGCTCCTCAATGCAATCTAAGGACATCGCAACACTTTCCGTGAGTCTTTTGTTGTGAAGTTGCGGTCAAGGCTTTAACTAGTAGGATAATAGGCATGAGGGGAACGGCAGGAAAAGGGGTGACAGTAGACCTCAGGAGGGCTAAAGTTCATTTCAGGTTGATCATCCTCCCGATCAGCTCGACCCTGATGATATGCATCAATTTTAAATCCACCACGTATGCATGCAGTCATACGTCTATGTGTTTGTTTCTCTATGGCTGTGCTTTCGTCCGAGTTTCGTCGAGGTGCAGACCTGAAAGGCCCTCCGTTTTCTCTCCCACATAGTATCTCTGGCATTTCCTGATTGCATTATTGAGCATTGTTATATATTTCCAACGGCATCCGTGTTGATGATTACGCAGCGTTTCGATTTTCCGTGGAATTGCTGCTTTCCGACCTGGATTTGCATTGTTCCCCAGCATCATGCCCGAGAAGTGGCTTTTTTGGGAGACTGGAGTCTTATCCTCAGAGCCTACTGTCGGCATCATCCCTATGGCTTTTGGTGTCGCTGCAATATTTAGGGAGCGAAGGAACATCATCGTTATGCCGCAGATTATAAGGGCTTCCCCGCTCCCCCACAACTATATCTTTATCGGGTTAATATTTTACGTTCACTAAAGCCAGGTGGGCCGCCTACACTGGGGTTCGCTTCCCGGCCGCCGCCTCCCGCAAAGTTCCGGTTAATCAGGTTTGTATTATTGCGGGCCGCAAAGCGTTCCCTCCTCTCCCTGTGCGAAATCAAAGCCAAAAATCATTTGAGCGTCAATGAAGTGGATTCATTCCCCTATCCTGTGAGCCAAAATTACGCTACTACCTCAGCCGCCTTTCTCGCTCGGTTTCGCCCTTATTCTATTTCACACAATAGTAGTTACAGATGTGCGGTACGGTGGTGGAACATGCAAAGAGCGCGACGGTCGCTGAGTGTCGAGCACACCACCAACTATGTATATGTATATGTATATATTGCAACATTCACTTAATGAGTCTAAATTAAGTACATTGTCTCGTTGAAGATGGATCGGCGCGTGGCCAACGGCGCCCCCTCCGAATAATTTCGCCTTATCGGCCTGATTTTCCGGCCATATTTTGTGAGAATTCAATAAATGTTCTTCACGTAATTGCTTGGACCTTGTCAAACATTTGTCCCATGGGCTGATCAGGCTCAACCGACGGATCGAAGCCTCCACCTAAAGCCAACCACGCATCAATACACACAAGCATATCAGAGAGAAGAGAGAAGACACACACACACACACACACACACACACAATTATTATATGTATATATATATAATATATAAAGATGCATTATTATTATTTTTTTTTTTTCCACCGAACATATACTTTATATTCCCCTCATGATTTCATTCTAGGCACTTATATCTCACCGACGCGGCCGGCAATGTTTCTCTTCCGAGCCGGGATTCTGCATGATTCGATGAATGTGAAAATGTGTTATAAAAAGATAGGATTTCTACTTTCGATGATTCACTCAGCGACGAATCGAATAAACACAAGAAGAATAACCTTGCCCTCTCTTCTTCATGCCTCTCGTAGCCTTCCTGCTGTAGCATCGCCTGAATATTGATTTGCATCTCTCAAGGCATCTTAGAACGAGCATATGAGCATGTGATCCGCAAGGAGATCAACGTTTTTTCCCTTTCGATGCAAACTTTGTACCTTGTTGGCAGCAACAAGCCTCTGTAAATTATCTAAATGGTCATCCTATCGAGAGAAAATTATCACATCCGAGTTCTCATGGGGAAATTAATTGGTAATGATGAGATTCACCTCCAACGGATCATCGGTAGTCGGCGCGTTGTAGTTCTGGTAGTGCCTTATCACCTCTTCCCGCTCTCTTAACTGCTCCTGTCGCTGTATTCAGTGGGATATTTGAATGAGAACAAGTTGTCCGAGAAAACAATCTGGAGCTACTATGACCTTTTGATGTGCCCGTTCTGCCAAGACCCTTTCTGCCTCTCGTTTGGTCGCCAACTGCCTTTGCCGAACCCTAATAAGAATACAATCGCACGCGACATTTCTATATTAGTATGTTGTTATGCTTGTGTTGCGTCTATCTCAATGTAATTCCTTTGTGTTTCGAAATGTGTACGTTTTCGTTGCTTTATGGTGTGTCGCGTGCATGGCTGTGCCGCGCGGCGCGTGTGAATTTGTGTGTGCATGATATTGTGTGTGTGCGTGTGTGTGTGTGTGTAAATATTTGTTGCGTATTCGTGTGTACAGAAGAGCGCGAGTGCGCGTATTTATGGATTTCCACCTTTCTCCCAGCGTCCCCCTCCTCCCACCGCCAACTTTTGGGGTAATCATCTTTGACTACTGCTCAGTCCCGTATCTATGTTATCGTATCCTATACGAGAGATATGATATCTTAGGCTCCTACGATTTCAGAAAATTCAAATTTCTTGGCCATTGTCCTCTCTCGTCCTCCCCACGTCCCCCCCTAACGGTTCATCATCATGAGTTACTGTCGGTTTCAGATCTAGAGAAGGAAGGCGCGTTTGAAGGAGATGCTGAGAAGTCGCACAAATAAAATCCCGAAGATTTCTAGTCGCAGGTCAACAACGGCATGCTATTTCAACAAATTTGGCCGCATAATTCTGCACTGATTTATGTCGAAATCTATCCGATATTTTTCTGCCCAGGTGTAGGCCTATTGCCAACCGAGATTAGCTTATCATGGCTACCTCCTCCTCCTCCTCGGCGTCGTCATCAGGGACGGAAAAGTTCGATGTCAAGACCACCCCATTTCATTTGGAGGTAGCCAGCCAGTTAGATGACGAGTGGGAGGCTGTGCTTTTCTTTGACGATTGGTGAATGTTACCCTAGATTCACCCCGGGCAGGAGACTCTGGCTATTGCGACGGTGGATGGGAACGTATCTTTGATCTCTGCAGCCAAGAGCGATTACACATTGGGCTTGAAGGCAAGCATCAAGGTCGGGAGCGGGGTTGTGATGATGATAGCCAATGGCAGCACCTCACTCAATAAAACCATTTCTCAGCTGCACACAGACTCGTGTCGGATGCTATGCTTCGATCCCAAAGGAGACAAGCTATTCACTTGTGGTGCCGACTGGTAATACGAACAAAAACGGAAGAAAGCTTCTCTCTCTCTTTTCTCTCTCTCTCTTTTCTCTCTCTCTCTTTTCTCTCTCTCTCTCTCTCTCTCTCTCTCTCTCTCTCTCTCTCTCTCTCTCTCTCTCATCTATTCATTCTCATTGCTTTGTACAACGAAAGCGCGATAGGGGTTTGCGACACGCGTACAGCGAAGGCTATAGGTTGCAACAAGGTCTCTTTGCCTCTATCTGAGACTTGATTTGACGTTGTGTATTCATAGCGGTTCAATGTCATATGTATACACATATTATTAAAATCTCAAACAGACTGCGCACAGTGTGCCGATCAACTGCATTAAGGAGTACGACGGAAAGATACTTGTTACAGGCGATGATGATGGGTAATATGTCCAACAGGCTCAAACACACACAGTACTCTCTCTCTCTCTCTCTCTCTCTCTCTCTCTCTCTCTCTCCCACACACACGCACATCCCTCAAGACGAAGAGGAGCTAGAAGTAGCGATCGGCATTTCGCCTTTGATTTCACGTGAGCTACCCATTTGAAACCCTTCCTAGATTCGTACGCGGATGGGACCCACGTGCGGGAATGAAGCGAACCTTTTCTCTGGAAGAACATGGCGACTTCGTGTCAGATATATGGTGCCTATCCAGATGTAGTTTTTGAGGAGAGATCTTTCTTGAAAACCTTGAAGAGAACAATCAACGCGTCAAACGAATCCCTAACGCAGCTTCTCCTTTCTGAAATTCGCGCCTTCTAAATTTCCCTTCTTCTTCTTCTTCTTCTTCTTCTTCTTTCTCTTCTAATTGTTGGCTTAGCTGCGTGGAGGCGCAGAAAACCGTGCTGGTGACGAGTGGCGACGGAACTCTGACCACCTATGACGTTCGAAAGGTGCAGATCATCTCATCATTTAAACAAAGAGTAAAACCTTCTAGATGTGTGGGAGATACCCACGGCATCCTGGAAGAACGCACTGTGTTCGGAACATTGTTGTCAGCGAGCAGAACTAGTATGTATGGCGACTACTGGTTCAAACAACCTCCTCCTCTATTTGTTATAGTCTGGAACGAGGGTGGCGACAACACTTATTGTTAATATTATGCTCGTCGGGAACAAACGATATGTATTGCTTAGGGCAAAGCTCTCTTAATGAGTGATACTTTGGACGATGACCTCCTTTCTGTGGTCAGCATTAAAGACAACACCCGCGTAGTATGCGGCTCAGCCTCTGGAGGTGTTTTAGCCCACTTGCCCATCGTTGATTGTATCTCTCTCTCTCTCTCTCTCTCTCTCTCTCTCTCTCTATCTGAGTGCACTGCGTTGTGAATAGCTTTGGAGATCTTTGAATGGGGGATGTTTGGCCGACCCGAGGAAAGGTTTCCTATTTCCCTTGTCCTCCTGCTCCTGCTGCATTTATTGTTGATGCTAATGCATAGTCTCCTTTTTTTTACCTTAGTCCTCCCATGTGCTATTGTGCGGAAGATATCAACGCTACTAGCATGTGTATATATAATATGATATATATATATATATATATATATATATATATATATGCCATTCGAAAGCACCCTACATCACCAAACCGAACCGCAGGACAAAGCTTGTCAATATTCAAGTTGCATCGAAACAAAACGCTCCATCCTTTTGATCGATGTTTTCGGTTCTTAGATACCTCGGCCACCCGGAATCCGTTGATACTATCTGTGCTGTAGACGAGGCAACGATATGTACACCTACACAAGAACAAGCTGCTGCTTTTTCGCCGACTCTTCCGTAAGCAAGTTGCCGCGTGTTTGCAGGTACAGGGTCCAGCGACGGCCTTATCCGAATCGTGTCAATTCAGCCCAACCACCTGGTAGATGATATGCTACCTATCTCTTACAGAGAAGTACCTTGTTTCATATGTTGTATTTCCTTAACATTTAGGCGGGAGCCCTTGGTGAACATGATGGTGCTATCGAATGCGTTCGTGTATCTGCTCATACAGGTTACCTTTACTTGCTACATAACACGTCCTTCCCTCCCCTCCCCTTTTCTCTCTCTCTCTCTCTCTCTCTCTCTCTCTCTATTTCATATATATATATATATATATATATATATATATAATATGCACACACACACACACACACACACACACACACACTCACGCACTCACACATTCACAACACGAGCGCAAACAAATTACGCATTTGTAAATGTGAGTATATCATCTTACACTTTGCAACTCTACTCCTTTCGACAGACCGTGTCTACAGCTGCGGCCATGATAATCTTATTCGAACTTGGTCGCTGGTAAAGCACCACGGATTACTGCATTGATTTTATGTTGTTATATAACAAAGCGTACTCAGTCTGAGATCATGTGCTACTTTCCCTGTTTCGTTACAGGGAGATGACGAAGATGATGAGGATGAAAAAGAGAAAAATGGTGGCAGAAAAAGAGGAGCTGAGAACGAAGAAGATGATGATGACGACGACGACAGCGACGACAGCGACGAGCCCCCAAAGAAAAGGCAAAAGAAGAAGAAGAAGAAGGGCAAACAGAGCCATAGTGGGAAGCTTTCAAAGAAAGAAGTCTTTTTCGATGGGCTTTGATGGTTAGCAAATGGCTTCACAAGTACTTTCATAAAATTTGAGAACTTGCTTAAAAATAATACAAGATCCGATCATGAAACATTACTAGTCTGGAAAGTGGGTTGCTTCGTGTCACGACTTATAAATGGAACATGTAGCCGCAGACTTGGAGACTTCCTTTTGATGAATGTGGTGGTCCCCGCGCTAGTTACTGTGTGATCACACATACATATACAATATAAACCGCGGGACATATAGCTCGCAAAATGACAAGTACGTGGATTTATAGAATGCATGTCGCATGGCTGTAATGTTGGCTCAGTGGCTGCTATACACAACACATGCTGCAAACGCTGTACAGCTACATTTGCATTTGCAGCTAGATGTAGTGTTGTCATGCAATGGGGTGGCCTACTTCAGGATCAACTTAGCTAGTTTGTAGATTTTTTATCTTTAGGGAAAGACTCAGAAAATATTTGGAAATCGTCATGAACTGAGATGAGTCAAATAAAGTGGTTGTGGCGGCATTGCATTGCTATTAGAAGGTGCTGAGTTCGTCACGACAGCAATGCGAGCATTGTATAGTGTGCTTGCCTACGACACTGCGATGCATGGACTTCTCCGCGATGCAGGCTGCACACGCGAGAAGCCGTCTTGTTGCTGCTATTCGACGCCACTAGCTCGTTCGATCAGCTTCTTGAATTGAAGAGTCGTAGTGGGGGCTATTCATCGCATATCAGTCACGTGCTTGCGAGCATCTTCGATTCTGGCTGCAAAGGCTGTTGCGCACCTACACTCACGCATAATGTGCACTTCTGCAAACATTTTATATGACATGCACGCACGCGCCGTGACATTAATAAATTGCTGGCGATTCTATATACGATTCTACTTAACCGCCTGGATGCGCCCAGTTATATACTAGATATAGATGAGCCTCGATGAAAGTTTAGCGAATAAACAAGTTGTCTCTACTGGCATTTTTTCCCACCGCCAAAATCCGAATTGTATGCAGCATACAGCCATACGGAAACAAACAAATACAATTTAATAAGCGTTGCAGCCGCAGCTTTGCAACATATTCATGCTATATGTGCGCGCAACATTTGTTGCGTCTCATATAAATAATTGATCTAGTAGACTAGCTAGTGGTGGCTGCCGGCATCATCCTACATATGTTGCATCTCTCGCTCCCGCGCCTTTGCAATAGCATTGTCGTGTCGTTTACGCAGAGCTAGCATGCAACCTCGGTGGATGATGCACCGGAGCCAAAACTAAAGGTATCAGATTTTTCTTTCATTCATTTTATACATAAAAAGTAGCCACATATGCTGCTGTTCCAGCCAGCGCAGCACCAAATGTTACTCCAGTAGCTGCTCTCATAGCCTTTGTGCACATTGACTGACCCTCGGGAGGCTTCAACATGGCCTCCTCTTGTTCCTGTTTCAACATTGGAAGAGCCTGTAGTAGACAGAAAATAGTGAGTATCACGTTAAAAATGGGAGAATAGTAGAACATTCATGCTGTTCAGAATATCAGTATTACCACTGCGAAGTAGATGTAGGTGGTCGCAATAACAACACCGGCTCCAGTCATTGCAGCAAGAGAGAAATGGTACTTGAACAACATTACATCGAGAACAAGCAAGACGCAAGCCTGGAGAGATGCTGCCAGACACTTGATGATGGCATCGCCATACTTATAAACAGCAGAGATCGCAAGTCCCATGAAACTTTGGCTCAAAAGGACGAATAAGACAAAAACGTTGCTGTATCCGTCGAAGAAGCTGTTTAATTAGGGGGTATTAATGTAATTAGATGGACATTCGCTGGAAAATGAGTATGAGATATTAATTACCCGCTGCTGTTGCCAGTTGCATTGATACCAGTAAAGTACATGATTAGGTTGAAGACAAAGCCCTGGGAATACAAGCACATATTTTGCATGTGCATAGAGCATGCTCCGCGCTGAAGAACTCTTGCATTGTACACGGATGTGACTGCCGTAACAGAGACAGATATAATGAGCCATGCAAGGGGTAAATCTTGAACCGCCATTGATCCGGAGTTCTAGTTAAAACAAAAAAGAAAGGAATGTTACACATCCGTATTACTATTTAGTTAAGAAATCATGCAGCATTTACCTGAGCTCCAAATAGGGTAACCAGTCCCAGTGTGAGGACGATGAAGCAGACACCTTGCAACTTATTAAACTTCTCATCTTCATAAAAGATCCACATCGTCAAGGCGGTGAGTATAGGAGCAGCGGACTTTCCCATCTGGAACACTCCAGTCGACATTGAAGTCAACAGATACATTGCCAGCTGGTTGTTGATGGCGTAAGCCATTGCACAGATTGTGTAAGACAGAATAACTTTCAGGGAAGGAAGCATACGTTCTGAACCCCAGTAGTACAAACCCGCCGACATGACGAATTTAATTGCTTCAGTGACTGCGATTGCACTAGCAGTGTTGTAGTGGTCTGTTGGTACAACAAATCATGAACATGAGTCCGTCTAGCGGGAGACAAAGATATGGTTGGAAATGTGGAGGATAATTTTAGAAAAGATTACATCTTCCTCCAATTTGAGACAGGCGGAAGAATAGAACATGAGCGCCTTGGACGAGCACCAGGCCAAAGAAAGCAATGAGCTTGGTCGAAGGGTGTGGTACCTAATTCAGGGGGTACGTCATTTAAAATTGTTTACTAAATGCTGTAAGATTATAAGACATCCAATTGAATTTTACCGGCTCTGCCTCAACAATGGGAACGTCATTGTTGGCGTGCTTGGGATTTCCACCATTGAGGCCAGCGTCTGTGTACTCACCATCTTTATCTTCTTCAACCTCAGCGTTGAGAACGGCCTGGCGGGACACCAGAGCGATGAATCCAAACGAAATGAACCCAAGAAGGCCATATGTCATATGAACATTAGAATTGTTGGATTCTTTGGATTTGTCATCCATCTCCATGTCTTCTTGGCCTGCAACGACGCTAAATTCTTCTGTCTTGCCCAAATCAGCATTTGTAGCCAAACTTTCCACGTTAGAAACATTTAGGCCTTTGTCAAAGGAGGAAGATAATGCTTTTTCTTCTTTCTGACGGTTTGTGAGGCCATAGACTCCTGTCTGCCCAAGCAGAAGGAGCAGGAGGGATGCGCCGCGTAGGAGCGCCATGGGCGAATCACACGCCATTTAAACTTTCAGATCCCAAACTGCAACAAACGCCTAATATAAATATAGAAATCTTATACATTCATGATATGCGACATCTTCAATATGCAACAAATAAATCATATTTCCCTTTTGTCGTAGGAATTATGCAGGCGTGGAGTATCTAATGGTAAATTATTCAAAAGGGTGTGTAGCGAAAACTATTTTCATTCAGTAGAAATACACGATAAAATATATCATTTGATTCCATTATATGGTCAATATCCAAAATTTATTCTTGTATTAAATTTGTATTTGAGAAATTGTGCTGAATATTTACTTTGGTTCCTTGGTTGCAGAGGTTACGAATGTCTTGCGGATTTAAGTGAAATCGCCAAAAAAAAGATGCACCATTTCCATCGACATGTTGGATAAACAAGCATGCCATTTTGGTAGGAAAAAGGTTACCACGGTGCATCTTTCAGAAAATTATCCGATCTGAGGGCAGCAAAATCCGAATTCTACAGTTTTTCCTGTAGCGCCTTGTAACCGAGCGTTTCATTAAAAAATGGTAATTTTCTCACCTCCACACGGTTGTAGCTCCTGCATTAATGGTGAAATCTTGACCTTCTCTGATTTTTGCATGTGATGTGCCGAAAAGTGTTGTCGCGGAATTAAAATGACATGTTGTTGATAGGGTACGTAAAGTTAAGGGAATGGGGGTCGAACCCAACAGCAAACATTTTTTACATGAAGCTAAAGTAGAGCTTGATGAAGCAGTCGCCCAGGTTTGCGTAGACCTGCAAAAATTATGTTATTGATCAATAAATTGCGAATGGACTTCAACGTGTCCCATTGCTGATCGAACGGTGGTGAAGGAGTCGGAGAATGATGGAGCGGTCCCGGCAGAAAAATGGCTTTTGCGTTTCGAACGCACGAATTGACAAACAGATTATGTCATCCAGTGGTATGTTTGAATTGGTTCGTAATTCTAATGGTGCAGGAACGCCTACTAGCAATGGTAGCAATAATTCATCCTCTTCATCATCTGGGACATCACCCCTAATTCGGAAAGCAGCTTCTTCAGATTCTTTGACCTTTACGCTGAAGAAATCCAAGTCTAGGGTGGTGAAACACAAGAAAAAGATTAGGAAGAAACCAAAACGTGGTTGTAGAAGGCCTAAAAGAGGGCAAAAAGAGAAGGCTGTGAGCCCAGGCACCCAAGCACCTACTATGACCACATCACAAAAATGTAAATCTAGCTCATTGGACCACATACATTCTAGCCCAAAATCAAGAAGGGGCAATAAACGCGAAAATCCCCAGAAGAGGCAGCAGCCATCTTCTCGGACTGAAGCTAGTAAGCGGGAGCTGAGACAAATTCCTCGTAAGACTTCACCAGCCGAGAGCCAAAAAACGGAGAACACAAGCTCTAGTAGTAGTAATTATGATCGAGCCATGTTGGTTCAACTAGCGAGTGGAAATAAAATAGATGAGGGAAAAGAAAGGAAGGGTAGCCAAAGAATAAAAATGCGTCAATCAAATCCTCGACCAGATTTTTATGAATTGAGCGACAACGGTGAGTTTGATTCGGATATTCTCACAGAGTCACGACACTATAGCACACGGAGAGATTTGGATTTAGATGATCTAGATCAGCGTAACCAGGAAATAACATCGAAGCAAAACAATGGGACCATAGCCAAGAACAAATACCAAACTGGCACAAGTAGCAGGGAGTCGATATCGCCTCGGAGCGCAACTAGGAGCACGACTCAGGCCAAAAGATTAAGGAGCAGAGGCTTGCGTGAGGATGATGCTGACAAAAAGGAGAAGAGCCCCGCAGACACAGTCGCGATAGACGAAAGTACTAACAAATCAGTAGCAGGAGGGGGAGGGGGACGAGGAGCTGCAGTTCGTAGCACTTCCAAGATAGTGAAGAGGAGACCTAGTTTTGGTCCTCGACAGACACCCTCTCCTCGCACAGGAAGATCGAAACATTTGCCTAGATACTCCTTTCCTAGGCAGTTGTCGTCGTCAGCGTCAGGTGACAACATGGACTCGACTGTTGATTCAGAACCATCCCAAAGTGTAGCAGCAGCAGCAGCAGCAGCAGCAGCAGCAGCAGCAGGGGTGACCACCAACCCATCGCCAACTACAACCACGCCCAGGAGCAGTACTGGCAGTAGCAGTAGCACAACCAGACCAAAGCCGACTCGCTCAAAGACTGACACATTTATGGAACAGAAAACCAAGAGCCTACGAGCGGAGCTTGTTCAGCGTTCGCAGAGCCAGATAAGTTTCACCATCTCCAACAAAAGCCGCATAAAGAATAGTTATGCAAAAGGTCGGAAGTATTGGATCGAGACTCGCCGCAATACATCGGCAAGAGTGTTTCGCACCCCATCGACCTTCATGAACCATATCATGAACGGAATGAGGGTTACGAAGCACCACTACATGCAAAGATCCAGCGTCGAACGATGGATCTACCTCTCCCAGGATAAGAAGCGCATATGCTGGAAGAAACGCTGGGGGCTCGGGGAAACATCGGTGGAATTGGACAAAGTTATTGGCTTCCTGGTAGGGCCGAAGTCGCGTCGATTCCAGCAGATGTCCACCGCCGACACCGGATTTCTGGGAAGGTACCCGCCATGGCTGTGCTGCAGCATCGTCCTCAGCTACCGGACCGTGGACCTCACTTTTCCAGGTTGTGTTGAGTTGAATAACCCATCTAGCCATAGAAGAAGGGGGGGGGGGATATATCTGCAAGATTTTTTGGGATTATTAATGATCATGATGCTTTCTGAAACATTTCTATCACAGGATACCTTCGGTAGTGTTATTCCTAGTGTTTCTCCTGCAGCATGCAAAATGATGACCTTACTCTATCCTCGTTTGACCCAATATCATGTTAATTATGCGTGAATAACCCCATTTGGCCTCATCACATGGATGTTGTCTGATTGAGTAGAGGGAGTGCTGTTGGACTGGGTGCTTACTGTACAGAAGCTTGCTGAAAACAAGCTGTTTGTATGGCTGAGGTACGAATGAGAGAGACCTCATGCACGATTATGATATTAGTTATTATATTACACACACACTCTCTCTCTCTCTCTCTCACACACACACACACACAGAGAGAGAGAGAGAGAGAGAGAGAGAGAGAGATACGCCCCTTTAAAATCATCCGTATGTGAATGTGTTTCAATGTACTTGCTCGCCTGTTATGCCTTAGAGTCCGGGAGTCTCAGCATTATTTTCGTTTGTGTGATAAAATATATTTAGGTCTAGTCTCGTCCGTCAGATAGGATGGATGAAATTGAGGTACTGTATAAGTTGTTTGTTGTTGCGACGTAGAGGAGGAGAAGAAGAATAAGAAGAAGAGAAAGAAGAAAGAAATCTGAATGTTGTCCGAAGAATGCGGATGATGAAAACGAAAACATCAAGTGTCATTTGGCGCCCAGGAGTATCTTAATAGAACGATGCTGTGGCGAGTTTCAACTTTCAATTCATAAACTAATCTGATGAAAAGATCATCATCTATGCTCCCTCCCCTCTGTCCATGCCTCCTCCGTATAAATGACTCGACTCATCGCCCATACTATTCTTTTTCGTACCACAGACATGCGATCAAGGCCAAGGGAATGAGTCAACTGGTAAAAAATTTCGCAGTTTACTTTCCATTTTTCACAGTCAATCCGCTTCAGAGCTAGATTCTTCCTATGTTTTTAACAAATAAGGCTCACTCTCGCGTCTCCCCTACCCCCCCCCGTTCTCTTTTCTTTCCCTTCACCTCGCAGGTCCAGCAATTCAAGGAAGCGACAGGGAATTTATTTAAAGAGCAAACTCGTCTCACGTAAGTTCGCGTAGTCGGGAGGAGTGGTGATGGTGATGATGATAGTGGTGTTCATCCTTGCTTACATTAGCTCAATTTATCCTCCTCGGAAAGCGCATAAAATATGTTTATGTACAACCATTGAACAGTCGAAGTGTCTGGAGCCAGTTGCCGAAGTTGCCGAACGCCTCGCGATCCTCTATGGTTTCATTAGTTCATGAACTCGATGACGATAAGAAGTCGTCGATGGCACCGCCTCCACAGGGAAAGGAATCGCATTCTATAGGCACGAATAGCCCGAAGAATCAAACTAGGAGAATCGTCTCGATGGACAAGCGTCGTCGTAGAATAAATAGAGCCCTCAGTGGTGTAAGCTCCCAGCTTTCCTTCGATCCGATACAGGAAGAGGAAGAGAGCAGCAGCCATAATCACAGAGGAACCGTGGCTTAGCTCGCTTCAAGAGTGATGGATTGCATTAGACGTAATAGAAGCGAATGATTGCATGAGAGTCAACGTGTTCTATGTGTTTAAATGCTTTGGATCATCAGACAACGCCCATAGCCTCAGACATGTACATGACGCCTAGCAGAGAACGAATCTATATGGCCTTGGTTACATATCGTCATAGTCCGAACATAAAAGCAACAATTAGAATCCTTGCTGGAGTCAGCTGTCAGCTGCGCGCAGCTAGACATTCGGCAATCTGCATTGTCACATGGATCGAGCTAGCAAGACGATCGATCGTAGAGAGCACATGTATTACACCATGTTGCAACACTGTGCGTGCTCGGCACGACCGTGACGGAATACATAATAAGCCACTACAACTTTATGAACGGGTCGTTGTGCACTTCAATGCATGTTGTGATATGTGCTAGTATGCGCCCATGCTGCTCGCTTCAAATATATACATGCATGTGCGCCCAGCATGTTTTGCGACAACCAATGCAAATTCTTGCGATGGCTTTTTTGTTTCAATTCGCTGTTGCATGGACCAGCCACATGTTGATGGCTTGTGTGCTGCAGGCAGAAACGTGCACGATCGTTCGCTGTATATCGTACATCAGCATGAATTGCAGTACTATTGTTGAATCCAAATTTGGTTCCTTTATCAACCATGACGATTGCAGATCGAACATCAGCTCAGTGTAACAATGACATGATTTGTTGCTTTTTCTAGGCAGATCCTTTAGCCCTTGCTCGTGCCCTCTCCATGATCTTTTCATCATCCTCATCGCTATCCAATCCAATAGGCGCATAGAATTTATCCTTTCGTCTAAAGCTGTAGAATTTGGAGCCCATCCAGTCCGCAAATCTATCGAAACTTGGAAAGCGGAACGGTTGCGTTACCATGGCACAGGAGACGGCACCTGGAATACGGCACATGAGTTACCTCTAGTGGAGAATTAAAGTGTAAAACAAACAACTAGCAAAGAAGGTTCAATTATTCTATCGCTACTACCGAGTGCCGCAGATAGAAGCATAGCCCTTCTCTTCCGTACTGAGAAGAGGGAGAAAAGACTAGATTCAGACAAAGTCGAGGACGGCGATGCAAAGGGGAGAATGGGAGAAGTCTTCTTTTCCCTGCTTACAGTTGAGTTTGTAGGTCAGGCCAGTAAGCGCACCAGCCGAGGAGTTGATGAGGAACCATTCTTTATCCATCTCTCTCGAATCTCCCTAGAAACAACGTGGAGATTTGTAGAATTAAGATTGGACGATGGTCACCCACGAAAAACGAGACTGATGTAAGTTTCTAATTTTGGCGATGTCTCTCGTCGGAGCCATATGGCAGAGACCCGGCAGCAATTCAAGATTACATCATAAATCTTCATTTTGAGATGCAAGGCTACTGCGCGAGGAGAGATAGATGAAACAACGTGACGATGCCAGAAGGACAACTACATACAACACCTTGAAGTATTCTTGGGCGTACACATAGTCTCTAATGGCCACGTAGTATCCAGTATACAGGAAGGCTGAAGACGCACCAACAGTATTATAATTACTCTATTTACTTCTACTATCAATGTGGAGGAGGTGTGACTCAATGAGTAGGTTAGCTGAACCAAACCTAGAACTCCGAAGGAATTCCCCCATCTCGTTCCTTGAGAAAGAAAGGAGTTGAACATTTGCCTGTAGAAGAACAACCAACATTATAGTAAGTTCGTAACAACGGGCGCACCCAAGAGGGCAGTGGCGAAACGAGCATGGCCAATCTCAGAATTTATTTGTTTTAATTATTCCGAGATTGATATCAGAGTTTCTGCCACCAGACACAATCCTCTGGCGAGATGAACTTTATGAACATATTCGTGGCGATCTTTCGCATCTTTCATTCTCCAACCGACGCTTATTACGTTCTTCGAAGAGAGGCGGACAGATTTTCCCCAGATTGGTAGACTGCAGCGGCCCCGATTAATCCCCCAAACCCGAAGCCTAGAAAAGGAAGAAGAAGAAGAGAAAATCCTATTAGCCCAACTTCGGTGCTTGATGTTGTGAGGAAGAGGTACCGGATCCGAACGCAACCCCGACGCGCACAAAACAAATTTGGAAGAAGGGTGTCGTGTCTCTCCCAGTCGGTCCAGATGTTGTGAATCTCGACGTTGTTTTCCCATCCGTAGCCTGAAAAACAAGCAGCGTTGCTACAATGGCGTAAAGTAAAAATTGAACTGGCTCCTACCGAGACGGAATATTCTTCCACGTCATCTTCTATCTCCCCACCAAACAGCTTTTTAGACATTGTTTCTTCTCCTTTCGTAAGATCCTCCATCTTCTGCCAGGCCTTGTAATCGTCCTGGGTACAATAAGACGAGGAGAGTCATTTCAACGCATAGTACAGGATTCATTTACGATGGTAGTATATCCAGTTTCGAGGATGCTCAATTACAATGATGTCGTCGATTCCCGGTAGAAATAGCTCTTGTTCCTCCAAAGGTACAGAATATGGTATGTAATAGGGGAGAGCAAAATCGGGCCCCATAAGATCACCCGCCGCCTGTAAACAATGGGCCGTATTAAAAGGATAATAACTGCGTTTAGGTGGTAATCACCTTATTGTACACTCCAAGTACGCTCTTGGTTGGATCAAAATCTTTTCCAGAGTCCATGAATCTCTTTTCTTCTTCGGAAGGGGTCTCCCACCTTCTCAGAGTGTCGACTTTCTCGGGATCGATTTGTTCAAAAACCGCGTTTATAAGATGATTATTTGCCGCCTTTTCATCGCTCTCTTCCTCGTAGATAGGTATTGCCTCAAGCGGTTTGAAGCAGTAATATCGATCGCGGAGAGGCTTTGCTGATATTCATAAGGATCAGGACACGATCTGGAAAAGAGTGTGCTGGGTACCTTCTTCTCTCCGTGCTCTCATAAACTCCTCTGGATTGTCAATCCCACTCCGGCGCAAGTATAAGTAATCTAATTGCATAGCACATATTCCGCATGAGACGCCGGACCATGATCTAGGCCCGCTGAAATCCTAAAAGTCGTGTAAAAAGTAGTGTAAATACCTTCTGCGCCGGCTTTTTCGTCAACATTCTTCTCCGCCAGGAGCCTTTTGCTCATAGGAGGTTTCTTCTCCTCTGTCCCTTCATTGAACACCGCGTCGTCGTTTAGAATCTCCATGATTCCACTAAGCTTCCATGTATAGCAGATGCCAGTTCTCACTCAGCCTGACACGGAGGTATATTACTGGTGCCTTCACTCCTCCACGTGGATCTGTTCAGAATAATATTAATTGAAAAAATATTGGCAATATGCTTTGTTAGCGTCCTATATCTTATGACGACATACAAAAAAGTGCGTAAATATATAATTCGAGGCGAGTTCTAGGATCCAACATGTATTTCTATGGTCTGAGATTAACGATTGCGCGATTACACCGTAACCCCCTGAAGATTGGGAGAAAGAATTGTCGCAGGGAATGAATCTCTTTATATTTCTTAAAAATAAAGTACGGTCTGGAAAATCATGAAATTTAAGCTGAGAATATCGATATTTTTTGTGCCGATATTCATGTTGCATGGGAGAAAAGAGACAGAGAATCAATTCGAAGCATTTCATTATAAAGTTCTACCTTGGGTATTTATACGATAAATTTATGTCTTACGATATAATGGTTTTTTGTAAGGCAAACAAAGGACATTTACATGTAGCGACATCTTCGGTGGTTGTCGCTCCGTTGTGATCCCAAAGCGCTAAATTAGCAGAAAAGGAGCATCGCAGGATTGTGCTTCTTTGCTTTTTTGTCCTTGCTCCCCCGATTCGTTGCCCAAACTGATTGATCTCACTGATCTCTACCTCTCGTTCAATTTAAAATAATGGGATTGTGCATGTCAGAAGATGAACCGGGTTAGCGAACTCTCCAAGCATTCGAAAATCGAATGCGTGGTGTGCATCATGTTGCATGTTGACATGATGACAAGATTAAATTTGCATGCAGAAATAATGGAGAATGCACATCACCGTATGATATATTACACGATGTTAAATGTAACTTAAGTTCATCAAGAAAAATCTCCAAAGAGGAAAAATCGCTTGGATAGTAATGGCGGGATTCATGAACAGGTTAAGGAAAGTTGGCATCAATGACAGATACAATTTCTTACTTGTATGAATTAAAGGACGATTCACTTTGTTAAATTGTAATTCTTATTGATCAGATGCTTAAATCATACAAAAGTGCTGGAGTGTGGCATATATATTCTCGTGGGAATCTTTTGGGAGCTGGTATGACTGGATCGGTGAGCCATCCCCTGATCCCCTGATATTAGTTTGGACCGCCTTAAATTCTTAAATTGTGTATCTTTTAGGTTCACGTAGTGACGCATAGAAAGACAAAGCAAAGGTTAGATGAAGATGTCGTCAATTGTGCATTCCCGCAAAAATTGTTAAGGAGATCGATGAAATCGCAAGGCTAATTAGATTCGCTCACTTAGATTTGCAATCAAAAGTATTAACAAACATAAGCTTGATCCGGCGCAGTTGGAAGAACTGAGAAATGAGGTTTGAATGTCCCATACAATGTTTTATATGATGTCAGACTCTCTCGTTATTCCCAGGTAGATATTTTGCGTCAATTGGATCATCCAAACATTGTGCGATTGTACGAAGTTTATGAGCAAGGAACGAAAATGTAATCTTTATTTTTTTGGTATCTTATAGCTATAATACCGCATTGATTGATCTTTAATCTATAAATAATTACGGTTTTTAGGTATCTTGTGATGCAGCTGTTGGAAGGAAAGGCATTATTTATTCTTATAATTGAGTTTGCGAATTTCAGCTTCATACTTTACACATTCTTCAACTGTAGGATTTAGGGAAGGTTCAATTTAGAACCGAGAGAGAGGTTGAATTTTGAATTGACCAAGCATAATACAGCTTAATTCATGAGACTCTCTATTTTTGTTACAAATACGTTCAAGGTCGCCAGAGTGATGAGGAAAATCATATCTGCCATAGCATATTGTCACAGCAAGGTTTAGCCAAGATCTGAAAAGTTTGTAATAAGTAACGCAGTTTCTTTATTCCAGGGAATATGTCATCGCGACATCAAACTGGAGAACTTTGTCTTTACATCACCAGATAACCTTGAAGATATCATTGTATGTGTAAACGAAGCAGAAGACGACCTTGTGAAGCCGGGTACTAACTTATACTCTTTCATACGAAGGTTATAGATTTCGGAATTGGTAAGAAAATGCAAAGGGTCAACTTAAAAAAGGGGCGGGTACGTAATGGTTTATTTGATATAATACCTACGCAACACTGAAAAGACTGTTTTCCAGATTAGTACTACTAAGACTGAAAGGAAGAGGCATATGCAGGTCCTACTTCATGGGAATAAGTAATTTTGTGGATGCCAACTTTCGTCATTGACTGTGCAGACTGTTTGTGGAACACCTTATTATATGTCTCCACAAGTCCTTACCGGAAGGTAGAGATATATCCTACTAAGATTAGTTCAATATTGACCACATATTGATCATCAGATACGACGAGAAATGTGACTGCTGGGCATTAGGGGTTTTAACATACATACTTCTTACATCAAATCCGCCCTTCACTGGAGCTACCAAATCTCAACTCGACCATGCAATACGGTTGCCAAGTTTAAGAGAATTCACGATTGTTGACCTACCATAATTAAGCTCTGGGAGTATAGATACGACTGAAATGTTTTTTCAGTAAAGGTGTCGTCCACTATCCAGCGTCAATGAGTGCAAATGCAAAATCTCTTATTTCTTCATTATTGAAGGTTTTAAATCACCTATCTGTCAAATGTATCTATTTCTGCATTCTTGATCCAGAATCATATTTCTAGTTTGATCCAAAAAAGCGATGGTCCTGTGCTGATGCTTTAAAGGTACCGCTACTAACTTCTAAAACATTGCCTCAAAATCCTTTCAGCAAAACAATTTTTCTGTGCCTTCAGTCGGATTTCTTCAAAGATATTGAGAAAGGTGATGCAAAGGATCAGCAACTCGAAAGGTTTCTTAATCCTAGGCAAGTAATTTTGAAATATTATATCATAACACTAATGCTGATTCAACAGAGATGCCCTCGAGCGTATGATATCATTCCAGAAAAGCGGGCGCTTGAAGAAGCTTGTGCTCATGGTAATCCTGATCTATTGTTGCCTTATCGATTCATTAAGTTATATCTAAAATAGGTTCGTGCATTTAACGAGCAAAGCGATAAAGTCGCAAAATTGAAGTCTACATTCGACTCTCTGGACACAGGTACATAACATGGGGCCGTAACCAGTCATTTTTTCTAATAGCCAGATTCTTTTGGTCTTGGACAGAACATGACGGTTACATATCATTCGAAGAGCTTCAAGCCGGTTTAAATCGACATAAGATCAAAATTGATGCTAAAGTTGGTTTATTTTCATCGATCATTGTACAAAGAATATGATATCACTTGCTCCATGATTCAGGCTATCTTTGAATCACTTGACGTTGATAAAGAAGGTACGTACCAACATATTCATCTGACGTTGATAAATGCATATATTCTCTTAAGAACCAGCAAGTGCTAGAATTTATCCCTTTTCCTGTAGGGCAAATAAGTTATACAGAATTCCTTGCAGCTTCTCTGGGTGACGACCTCCAGGTAGCATCAGTCGACGTAAATACGTGAGGTTCTCACATTATGTCGTAACAGAATGATAGTAAAGTACTTCGGAAATTATTTGACTCCCTGGACGTGACGAAAGATGGGAAGATATCTGCATGGGACTTAGAAGTAAGTAACAAACAATAAATTGTCATGGAAATTATATCCTAATGTATTGTTCAACAGCAACTGCTAGGTAGTGACTTAGGCAAGTACAACGTCGATTCTCTGCTAAGAGTAGTATTATTAACCACACACATATTTCGCTTTTGGAAAATTCTCATGCGTTAAGATCTTAGAATTTAATGTTTACTCCTAGGAGGGAGATACAACTGGAGATATGGAGATTTATTTCGACGAGTATGTCCTTTCCCTTCCTCTTACATTCCTTTCATATGATTATAGTTCATACATTTATGAATGGCAAATGTTTTTGTGGATGGAAATAGCATATCTGTGTTACATAAACCTTATTTTGAATCAATGATGTTGGATTAGATTTGTGACAATGATGAAGTCGTCACCATATCTTACGTTGCACGCCTAAGGAAACATCATAATATCGTCGATTTTAAAAGCTACAGTTAATTTCATCACGTACAGAAGGACCCTGTTAAGTTAGATGCGTAAGAAGTCGTAATTAAAAGTAACAACACGATTAAATCGTCCGTGCACGATATGCTGCATTGTGATCAGAAATGACATTAGGTTGTGAACACAGATGTTCTTATTATTAGAGACGGATGTAATAAAACGATTAAATTCCTTCAATGCTCATCATCATTGGCTATGCGTATGCAGAGATGTTCTTGTCATGCTGACATCCTTGACGCATTGAATTGCACCAAAGATCTGCACAACTAGACATGGCATCAGCGCACACATGACACATGTAGCAGATGCTTTGAGTCCATTACTAACACATGCAACATCCTGTCTTGGGCGCATCCGCTAGATCTACATGAGCATCGTGTGCAATCCGAAACAAGCCAGGCTAGCAGGAGTTCATTTCAAATCAAATTTGCGATGAAGTAGATAGATGTAGCATGCCTAGCTAGCTAGCGATGCAGTGCATGCTACATGGGGCTGGTCTGCATGTGGTGGCGGCCAAGCTAGCAAGCACAGCCACAAACTAGCACAAATTCCCACCGCTGGACCACAATGAATTGGTTCATCATCGATCACTGCATGATGAATCATCGCATGCCAGCATGCGCATGCTCTGTTTCTGTCGATTTGATGAGTACTATGTCACATTGCGACAACAGCACACATGCAGTTAGCTCAGTAGATGACAGTGAAGTACACACGTAGTGACTGCGAGTAAAAAAATTGAGTGTAGTAACATTAAGCAGCACATTTTGGTTTCTAAATTTCATTAAATGGCTTACGAGCACCTTTGCATCTCAATCTTTGTCATTACAAACAGCTTTACATTTATCGAACAATTTTTTCAGCTCCTCTGTTGGCTCAGGAAAGTTCCGCATCGCATCTGCGAATCGTGCGAGGCAGTCGCTGCTCAGATTATTTTTGTGCAAAAGAACAGTATTACACATTCCTGAGAAAGAGAGAGCGCATTCCTCCCTTTCTGTACCGGTGTATCTAGCCTTCTTTTTTGTTTTCCCATCAGACTCAGCTGCCCTGAGTTTGAAGTGAGTAGACCAGTGGTCGGACCATTCTTTAAGGAAGCTTGCCAGCAGGCCTTCAGACAAACTCACCACGTCAGGAGCAACCCCGGCGACACATCCTAGTGCTATCGCTGCATTGTTTGGAATGCTCGAGGAGGCTCCCTTTTCCAAGTCTTTATCTTTATCAAAACGCTTCTCCTTCCCACTGTTGAAGAATTTCGGATTAAGGAAGGGCTTTAGAAGCCGAATTAAGCTTGGTATTTTTTCTCCGATGCTAGTCTTCCCCATCGCTCTCGCTACCATGCCTATCATCCAAATCGAGTTTGTTCTCGACCGTTTGTCCTCCAGCAATTCAACCATGTCTACAGCCATATTGAGGAACATCTTTAACTCCTCCTCAAACGTATCAATTTCGAAGCAGCACCGTGCAATGTCGCCGACGAGGCTCAAAGCATACTCCAACGCCTCACTGTCCAGCCTCAATGACATCCCTTGTCGTGCAACTCGAAATATTGGTCCAGAATCTATCAGAAACCAGAGTAGCTGCTGGTGCTGCCCCTTTTTGTATCCAGAGAGAATTTTCTTAGCATCGTCCGACTCCAGGAACTCCTTAGTGGCGATCTCTGTTGCCCCCATTTTCTGAGACTTCTTCGAATCGCCTTTGCGCTTTCCATCATCATCACCGTTAATCTGCCTCGTTACTTGTGCGCTCCAGTCCACCATAGCACCGAGAAATCCCAAGGATCCTTTCTGCAGCATGGAAATCTTCTCGATTCTGTCCTCCTCCTCCTCCTCTCTGTCTTCATCTGAGTCTTCATCACGCGACTCCAATCGTGGCTGGGTGTTCTTTGCTAGCAGCTCTTTCGTTATCTAATGGTGGGAGGCAACATTACCATTTCATCCAGTGGAATGGAAGGGGGAAGAGGAGGGGGGGTGGGGGAGAATAAGTGAGTGCTAAGTATGCTCTCCATCGTTTTTCTTAGGCGAACATGTAGCAACAACAGATACTATAGATTAAGGTGTGAATCCGTCTGGCCTCACGATATCGGACATGAATCAGAGCAAAGTCTGCAGTTATTTCACAGAAGAGTAGAGGAGAAGAAACGACTTTGCCGTTGTCTTCATCTTCCTCACCTGAATAGTTCTAAGCATCAAAGGCTTTGCATGAGGAAGGAATCGGCTCTTGAGTTGCTTCATCATCGCACCGAGGATGTCGAAAGTTTCATCGAGTTCGCTGTCTTCACTATCGAGCGTGTTCATCCTTTCTATAGTGAGAGGAAGCAAACGAGCCTCTAGAATCCCTGCTTCGTCCAGTATCGACGCATGCTCTTCGATCGCAGTCGAGAGCGGGGCAAATACGTCAGTTTCAACTGCATTCGCATAGCGGTCAATGCTAAAGATGGCTTTGGAGACGACTTCTGGGAGGAACTTCTCGCCAAGTTTTTTGAGGTCATCGTCGTCGTCCATGTTTCGCAGCATGGAAGCGACAGCCATGTTTACCTCCTCCCGTATTAGCCCGTTGGGGTCGCTCATGAGCTTGGTAACGATTTTCATGACTCCATCCTTTGCCTTGATGTCAATAGGGAGTTCCCCAAAAATGCCAAGGCCTCGGCAGGCGTACTTCTTCATGAAAAAATTTGTCGAATCGGCCAGGTGTAAACAAGCGTCCAAAAACGGCTTTATGGTCTCAACAGCCCCCAGCTTCTGCTTCCCGTGATAGGTTAGGAAAAAAGTTGCAATGTGCATCGCATCTGAAAGGGCAATCTGGCCTTCATCGCCATCCTGCAACTCCTTGTGCTTCAAGAGGATGGGAACAATTTCAGAAGCAAGTAAGTCCCACACATAATTCTTTGAGGCTGTGCTGAGGGTCTCAAGCATGCCTTCGATCACGCTTTGATGGCAAGATTGGAGGTCTTCAGGCTCGCGCAGGGGCAGATAAATTTCGAATCGCTTCTCTTCAACATTCGCCTCCTTCGCCTGCAAATCTTTGATGAACTCCTGAGACAGGTTGTAAGGGTCTCAAGAGCGTATACGCACACTTAGTCAGAAAGGGGAGGGAGCGAGAAAAAGAGAGAGAGAGAGAGAGAGAGAGAGAGAGAGAGAGAGAGAAAGAGGGGGGGGGGGGGATTAAAGGGAGACATTAATGTTACTTTATACAATATATTAAGGAATAGTCGAGAAAATTCGTGCCTTAAGCCTACACAAAGAGGCTGGCTGCCCTCAAATTGAAGGAAAAACTCGATTCACCGTCTTTGCTACCTTCAGGGAGCGTTCCAGGCGTTTGATGTGACCCTTCTTCAGGCTTGCTCGTAATTCTCCCCACTGTGTCATAGCCGTGTTGTTCAGAATAGCATGCAAGTCATAGATAGTGGACGCCCCGGCTTCTTTCAATTTCGACCGTAAATCCTTCAATTTGGCAAGTTGGCACAGCACATCCACCTCGGTTGCTGCTTTCTGGCCCCCCTCCCACGCTAAATAAAAAATGGAACTTTAAAATGCGCATGATATGGACATGTGGAATTAAATCTTCAACCCTTTTTATCTTCCTCAGTGTGTTTCTGCTTTCCCTCAAATTTCAAGAGCGCCTCAAAAGATTCTCTTTGACCTTCTGAGAGGCCCATACCCTGAAGTAAATATAACCTGATGATCTTTCGTGTAAATCCCAAATGCAGTTGTTGTTATTGTTGTTTTTGTTATTGTTGTGTCCCTGTTTGTTAAAATGCGCGAATCAACGAATCTCAGAAAGAATCACATGTTCAATACCTTTACACAAAATGGGACAACTTTTTTGAAGAACTTCTCACGGTTTTCCTCCGCCTCCATCTACACCGTCATGGATTTCAAAGCACAACGATCAGTCCAGCTTGTGAATCTATTTCTTCTCTTATTAATTTGTATGACCCAAGCAACCACAATCTTCGCATCCTCAGCTTCATCAGGGTCTTCTGGCTCGTCGTCTTCATCAGCTTTTTGGAGAATCATCAGTATGAACTCCCCGGCTGAGATCTTTACTTCATCAGTCTCTTCTGAGTTACACTGTCCCAGCCAAAAGAACACTTAAAGCAATGTGGGGGAGAAAGAAAATCTGATGGAGTACCATGCTCATCACGAAGGACATTATTCTCTCCACCCCTCCGTATAAGTTTGGTACAACCGTGACACTTTCTTTGCAGATCTAGGCAAAGATTCAACTCGTCAACATAGGAATGCAGTAAGTATGCGATTTGAATCAGTCGAGTATGGTGCATTTTACCTCAAGGGCAGCCAGTTTTAGCTGTTCCTTGTATGGATTTTCTTCATCCTCAAGCAGCTCGGTAACACGATTCCAGAATTGCATAGGCTGTCAAAAAGTGTGTGGGATGTCAGTTTTTACCTTAAAAATTACCCCTACGACCCAGCTCCATTGAAAGAAAGCAAGAAAATGCTAGTGTACTGAGAATACATACGTTGAGGAGCTGTTGAGCCAATTCCTGCGGCAGGAAGTGTTCGAGCATCGATGCTATGTTCTGTTAACGACAATCGATCGAGAGGGTTAATTTAGCACAGAACGCTGGTACGTATTCTGAAAGTACCAGGAGAGCTTCATTCATAGCTTCCCCCGCACTCATCGGATCTTCATCATCGGGTCCTTGGTACAGATCCATGATTCTGAGGACTCTCGCGACGGTGAGGAGGATTTCCAAGCCGAATCTTGAGTTTGGTTTGGAAGAAAATCATACCGTTTCAACCCTGCGTCATAAACAACTAGCTTGTCGTTAAACATAATTGAATCCCAAAAAAAAGCTCATGGAATTTTCCGTTGTTTCCAGTTTCCGGATTGTACGGGTGGTAATCTCCTGACATCGTTGGGAATCCCAAGCTTCGATGAGAATTCTTGGATGCGACAATAATTGTAGGATATCGCAGGTATGCGATTGGAACGCGAATCGGAAACGCGACGCGAAACTACCGATCACCCCTTCCCTCCCTCCTTTTCGAACGGGGACAAATTGCACGTCGGAGTCATGTCCTCACGCCTTTGGGCACTGGTTGGTGGAACTCACTTGTAGATTTCTAAGGCGAGAGCAGAGTTCAAAACATCGCTGACACTTTTATCAACAATGATTACAGGCTGAGACTTTGGCTGAGGTATTTGGTAGAGGGTAATTATCAATCTTTGTTTGCGACCAGCGTCTCAATCTGACAAATTGTTCTGATTCCAGGACACGATGTACGCCCACATGTAGACAACAGGTCGATTTCTTTCTTTCTACACAAAAAAATAAATATAAGTAAGTTCTCACATGTACATTGGTAATACGTCGTTCTCTTGATCAATCTATCTAATTTCATTCCGGCAAACAGTGGCACATGGACCACCTAAAAGTTGCAATGTGCATATACCACCGTGTACTAAAACTCTCCGGGGAGTTTCAGCCCTTTGACGACATCCTCAAGCATAACCCGTAATCCTGCTCCGAAAGCAAATAAAATATGGAGAGCGAAAATTGAGGCGACTTTTTTCTGGCATATTTCGAACAAGATCGTTGTATTGAAAAAGTTGTTTGGATCATACGCTTTGTGTAATTACAATTTGCTGGAATATCTCATCCGATGTGTGTTTAATGCTAGGTTCGAGCTTGGTGCCAGCGATACAAGTGAGTATACGTTTGAGCACACTCATGCACAGTTGATGTACATGTTGGAGAGCGTGCACGCGGCAGATGGGGATCAATCAGGTTGATATTCTAGATATTTACTACCAATTTCCTTCATAATATAGAAGAAAGCAGCGCAGATATCATTCAACCGTAATGTTCACTTACGAGCAGATTTCAAGATGGATTTCTCTCTCGCTGTGAAACCCAGTACCATTTCTGCTGCTGGCAATGGCGTATTCGTGCAAGGAAAAGCAATCAGAGGTTCAGTGTTGGCACTTTATCCAGGTCTGTCTCTCATCGCTATCTCATACATGGATTTCTGATGTTATTCATTGTTTCTTACCGTTGAAGGTCTATTTGCGATACCGGAGCACGGCCCTGAGGTGTACGAAACGATCATGGAACGCAATAATAAGGACGAGCATAAAGGCTATGCAATTGCACGGATGGACAGCATCTTGCTTGACGCAAAGTACCCGTTTCAATTAGTATCTAAACTTGATATCGCGATTCTAACCTACTTCTTTTACTGTGTGATTCTACGTAGCGTTGAAATAAGTAGCATAGATGATGGTGATGATAGCACCTGGCCGGAATACTACACCCCGGAGACACGACGGAATTATAAAATGGTACACCACAAGTGCATCGCTGATTTAGCACTTTTTAGTTTGTATAACCTACAATTTTGCGCGTGATTGCAGTTGGCAAGCAAAAAGAATCCTTACGCTGTTGGCCAATACATTAATCATCCGCAAGAGCAAGGTGAAATAAGGCTGCTAATTATGGGTTTCATTCTGACGTTGCCCCAGAAGCGCTACAGTATTTTGCTCTTAGGATTTTGCTAAAATGTACACTTTATATTGATGTTGTAGGGATGCAAAATGTGCAACAGCTGGCATTTGATTTTCCAACAGATTTTGCGCACCATCTGGTAAATGAACCTGTTTAAACATTATCTTCGTGTTATCTTGATTCCATACATAACTATCGAATCCATTACACCAGCGGCCTTATATCCCAACGAAGCTTATCTCATCAAACTTCATTGGCTTCGGGCACCGTATGATTACATTTTGGAAGGCTACATACATCCCATACTAATTGATTTACGCCTTTAACAGGCGAGCTTGCAAGCACGATTGTATACATTGCCACTCGAGATATTGAGGACGAGGTTAGAACGCAATTCAAGAATTCCTCTACATTTTACAATTCAATAAGGACATACATTTTACAATCTTTCATGCAGGAAATATTTGTAGACTACCGTCTAAATCCGTCCCTCCCGTATCCGGAGTGGTATTTACCGATAGATGAAGAGGCTGCTCGAAAGCGATGGACATAAATTATGCATACATCGCCGTCAAAAAAAAAAATCAAATTATGCATAGTAGTCTAGATAGTACTAGAGCCTTGCCAGTTACTAGCATGCTTGGACTATGCTAAGTTAGCAGTACAAGTTACTTGTGTACGTACATTGGGTCGGCATATCTTGATGCCAATGTTATGTAAATAGCGATGCGGGTCTATTCGTTATTCTACGTACCTCATGCGTTGTATACATATGCATTGTTTTTCAGGGCGTCGCGCAATAATGCACACTGATGCTGTTACTATCAGCATTAAGAAAAAACTATAAACATATACATTTTTATTTGCTAGACAATGACATCTAGAACATGGTCATACTATATATACTAGATGCAATGCTGAGGACACACAGCGCGTATACTATTATGGTATCTATATAACCGCATTGAGTTATAGGATATGATGTGTATGACATTCACACTAGTATACTGATCATATGACATACGCACGGCGAGCGGACGGGAAGCGGATATATTCGCTGAGCAGTACGTAATACGCAAATTAGTAGGAGCGGATGCATGCAAGCCACGATACAGCAAAAAGGGTGCAAATGAACTCACGGCATTGCGAAATTCCACCGCCAGCAGCTGCCAGCCGCAAAGATAATGGCCCAATAATCTGCGAGCTTGATGATCATTTTTTTAATGGAAGACTTTCCTTGTTGTTTTACCACATGTGATCCTCTTGTGGTCCCGATTTCAAAGTACATCGAAATTCTTCCAGAACATTTGCATCATGCTTCGAAGATGACGCGGACGACGAACGATCTCTCGAAGGTGATTCTTTTCGAATCCTAAAATCCTCAATTTCGTCATCACTGCTATCCTGGCTATCATCAACTACTCCTCTAAAAGGCTCGCTTCCAGTTGTTTCTGAATCTGGTTGCGTTGTATCATCATGCGATTTTGCTTCGTGATTGAAATTTTCAACAGGACCATTCTTGATCCAGCTATGAGGTTCATATACATCCCCAATTTCGTCATCGGTATCGTCGTCATTTTGAGGTTGATGTTGAGGAGACTCAACAAAAGATCCGTTGGGATCATGCTTTGAGTCACCATCACTTTCGTGGACATCCTCAATTTCGTCGTCAGTGTCGTCGTCATTTTGAGAGAAGTGTTGGGGAGACTCAACAAAGGATCCGTTGGGATCTTCACTTGAATATTGGTCCTGGAATTATTAGTCACGCTCATTAGTGATCACTTTCGTCTTAGGAGTTTGCCTTTCCAGGGCTTAATTGTTTAAAAGATCTGTTTTGTTACTACCTGGCAATCTCGGCAGAACCAATCGCCTTGGGGAACCTCCGAAAGAGCAGGCGATAGGCAGTAAGTGTGATATGGAGCATCACACCCATCACATAGCATCAAGAGCTCCTCACATTCCCCGCTATTGCATATGAGACACGTGGTCATATCTTCCTCCTCAGCCTCCTTCTCAGGAAGTTCTGGTGGGAATACATAGCCCGAAGCACGATTCCAGAGCCTACAGCAATTTAATCATAATTCATTTGGCGGGAAAAACTAACTTCCAATCGTTGATTCGACCTTATTTTCCTTTTCTTATGCCTAATAAGCTTCATCGGCCGGAAACGCTTGAACTTCTTGAATTCAATTTTGCAGAGAGGACAAGCATGGGATATCTGTTTTAGGAAAAAAACTTTCAGTGGTGCCCCAACACATAAAGTTTAATTTTGATACACCTTTGCCCAAGAAAAGATACAGCGGAAGCAAAAGGCATGATCGCAAGCTGTACGAATAAAACATAAGTTAAGTCACCGACGTCCTGGTACTTTCAGCTTATCGTATTTACTACCATCCGGAACAAGGATCGCGCTTTCATCCGAGGATAGATTCTTTGATTCTCTGCTACATTCGGCTTTTGGATTCGGATTAAACGAGCCGAGGGTTTCCAAACAGACAGCACAGGTATCTGTCTCTGGTTTGGATAGGATCTCATCAGAACTTGAGCCACTTGAAGAAGCTTCCGAAGCTCGTTCGCCTGAAGAAGAGTGTTACGGCTTATTCATCGACATACATTTCAGAATACTCGTAGAGTTTACGTACCAGGCCCGTCTCGAAGTTTACGCTTTCTTCTGGCTTTGAGAAGCTCAATTTCCGGGTCATAACATGTCACCGATGATGCCGAACCGTCGGTGGATTGCTGCACTGAGGAGGATCCGAAGAATTTCGAGTGTGACATCAGAGAAAGTTGATCTAATTTTTTCTGGAATGCGAATCTTCCCTCATGTAAAGAACAAAAACAACTCAGCTTGGGTTCCCCTGATGTTCATGGATGACTTGATCTGTTGATCTACACCCTAGCCAACAGCTAATACGTGCTGGTGAGTGCTGGCGGGAAAGTGTATCTTACATGTCGTACCAGAAAAATGCTCGGGAATTTGATTGGAGATTTTACCACACCTACTGTATCGGGAGACTCTCCTGTGCTTCTAAAGGCAAAAACATATATGTGAATTCACCTAGAAAAAATTTCAGATCATACAGAAACAAAAAATGTACCCTTCTCAAAAAAAGATTGTTCCTGATATTTCCTGATTTCCACACGGATTCTCTCTCAGATGCCAGCTACTCGTAGGATTATAAAGCTGATTAGAATGGTGTTTTCCTAACAACGACAACATTTAGCCAGATATCATTTCAGAATGAGACCCCTTGCTGGAATTTTGATCGACATTCTGATAATGGCCATTAAGTCGAAAATATTCGAGTATTTTGTTGTCTTATCACCAGAATTTAGAACCAAATATTTTCTAAGAAACGTTTGGATATCGAGACAGTCTGAAGAATATTAAAATAAAATCTGATAATGAAATGAAATTCAAATGAGACTGGAAACGTCCTTCCTCTTCCTTTGCGTCAAGTAACTATTGGCAAGTTTTAATTAAATTTGACGGCATCCTTAAAATAACATATGGCTCAAATTAGGGCTGAATGCTTCTCGCAGGTGCACGTCGCTCGAAGCAACAGTCACAGATCACGCTTTCGCACCACATAACGAGGTATCTTCGTAGGGGGTTGACCCCTCCCCCCTTTGATCTTGTCCATTCGATGTTGTAAATATATTCGTTTTAAAGGGACGTGATATTTCAACCCCAACCGCACGGTTGTTGCCACCAACATTATAGAATTGTTTCCGCGAAGCTCTAGTTTTTGCACTACCCCCCCCCACATCATGTTTGACCCCCCCCCACTGAAGGCACTATTCGTTTCACAGCTTCTGAATTTAAGGAAAAATGGCAGTAAGAGTTGGAATCAATGGTTTTGGACGTATCGGACGCATGGTTATCCGTCAAATAATGCAACGATCTGGAGTACAAGTTGTAGCTATCAACGACCCATTCATTGAGACCGACTACATGAAGTACATGATGAAGTATGATACTACCCACGGGCGCTTCAACGGAGTTGTTGAAGAGAGTAAGGGTGCTCTCAATGTTAACGGAGAGGAGATCAAAGTCTTCAACGAGATGAACCCATCCGATATTCCCTGGGGCAGGTGTGCGAATCTAAATCATCTCCTTATTCATGATAACTAACATATCTGTCGTTTACAGCTTGGGTGTTGATTACGTACTGGAATCGACTGGCAAGTTTCTCAGCGCAGAAAAGTCACAAGCTCACATTGACGGCGGTGCAAAGAAGGTGGTGATGTCCGCTCCAAGCAAGGACGACACCCCTATGTTCGTTATGGGGGTGAACCACGAGGAATACCATAAGGATTTGACTTTTGTCTCCAATGCTTCCTGCACTACCAACGGACTTGCTCCTGCAGCTAAGGTTGGTTGACAAGAATTTTGAGTAATCGGTTTGATTATGCTAACTTCGGTAATGTCGCCATTCAGGTTCTCCATGACAACTTCGGTATTAAGGAAGGACTTATGAACACCGTCCACGCCGTGACCGCATCCCAGAAGTGTGTTGATGCCCCTTCACCAAGCAAGTGGCGTTCTGGTCGTGCTGCATACAGCAATATTATTCCTAGCACAACCGGAGCTGCCAAAGCTGTAGGCAAGGTGATTCCTGCTCTCAATGGGAAGTTGACTGGAATGTCTGTCCGAATCCCTACCGTGGATGTTTCCATGGTTGACCTGGTTGTAAATCTGGAAAAGGGAACAACCTATGAGGTATTTTATACGTGCGTAAGTTTGAAACGTAGCATATGTCACACAACTGGGGGGTGCATCCAGATGACTGAGTTCCACTCCACACTGTTCTTAGGAAATTTGCGCTAAGATGAAGGAGGCTGCTGAGGGCCCTATGAAAGGCGTTCTCGGATACACTGAGGAGGCTGTTGTGTCTTCTGACTTCATTGGTGACTCGCATTCATCGATCTTCGATGCAACTGCAGGCATCCAACTCTCCCCAACCTTCGTGAAGCTCATCACTTGGTACGACAACGAGATGGGATACTCAACCCGATGCGTGGATCTTATCGAACACATGGCTAAGGTTGACTCTGCTTAAAAAAAGCAAAATCTGGACCGTGTAAACAAACTTCGTTCCTATCCACATCGCATTTGTCTCCAGTATGTGAAAGAATTTTCTCGATTCGTCCGTGGAGCTTGCCCGATCCGTGTGCTGTGTACGCGATATGATTTTATCGATTTCTGTCACTAGTATGCAATGCAGTACGATATTGTTTAAAATGATTTGCTAGCAAGCATATGTGTAAGCGTAACTATGCATTGCCGCACACCGTAGAATCGTATCTACGATTTCACACATGCGCTCACGCTTAACACTCGTATATTAATAATGCAAGCGTCCTACTTGTCGCGTGTCATATCATCACTTATGGCTTGCTAGCTTGATAGGCGATCCTCGATTCACAATGCTCTATAGCTCTATAGTAATGCGCAAGCTACAGCTACCTAGCTTTTGCAGACATCGCACGCATGATAGCATCTAGCATACGTACTAGCTGCCTACATAGGTGTACGCTCGATCATTAGCACACGTATGCGCACATACATGTTGCCGCTGCATTGCACAGCTACATCAGGATGACCATTGAAAAAATTTAATTCTTCATTACATCCGTCTCATACATGTTATAATGTTCTTTAATATCATTGACTCGCGTGCGATGCGTGCGTGTTATTGCTAGATTGGCAAATTCCTGTGAAAATATCTACGTACATTGTTACGAGCGAACAAATTTTCGCTATGTGTCACTCGGTACATCGATCTAGAACAATATATAATATATATATAGTGTATTGCAATACACAATATATAATATATATATAGTTGGCAAAGTTAGATGTGATAGCAAGCCAATTATGCATGCGCATGCACAGCTTGCTGAATACGATGCGTGCCGTACATTGTAGCGTTAACATTCGTAGATTAGATTGCGTTAAGTCGATTGCATTCGAAATACTATGCAAGTACACACATGCACAGCAGCTAGGAACGAAGTCTCATGTGCGATCTAATCTCTGGCATCTTTTCGCCGGCTCTTTTTTTTCTTTTTACCCCCTTTATTGCCGCTACCAGGAGAAGCAGACGGGGGTTCCTTGTGGACGAATGGAATGAATGAAGTTCCCACGTATATAACCAATGGTTCCGGGACTCTGGAGAATTATTTGTGAATCGTTAGATAAATTATTTATATCTCTAGATATGAAGAGTTTAGCTAGGACGCCTTTCTAAAAAGACCTTATTCCCGCGGAAGTTTGGCAGTTTTCAAGGAGGCAGCAAAGGGTTCGTTGGGAAGCGCAGAGGGTGGAGTTCAGCATATGCACGTGCTGTTGATATACCAAACATGGAAAGCCGACATGTGACTTTGTACATTAAAATCATGATCTCTCTAATTTTCATGATACTTGTAATCTCTTCGAGGTATGAGCCATTCCCATCTGCGCATAGCCAAAGCGAACTTGAAGAGCCCTTGACTGTAAATACAGATATCAACTAAGCAAATCATCACTATGTGTAGCTCAGATATACCTGATAATCAGTGCAGTTGGAGCAAGACACCAATTCTCGGCAACAACCCTGGCTTGGAAACCAACCCTACTTGCACGAGAAACAAACAAACGATCAGATTTCAGCCGCCTTCGAACTGTGGATGGTGGCTTGACCTCAAGATCATATTTCTTGGCGGCTGCTTTTGATAGAGACTTGGAAGCTATGTTGACGATCTGGTAAGGAATATTGAGCGATTGATAGAACTTCTCGGATGTCGCCAGGAGTTGTTCCAGGATTTCCCATGACTTGTCCGGAGAACACACCGCGAACTTTTTAAGAGAAGTTGAGAGAATCAAGGTAAGCAGTAAGAGAACTACTAGTCTGAATGTGGATCATACGAGTAATACCTGCTCCACTTTTTCGAATTGATGAACTCGAAATACTCCCGAGGCGTCGACACTGAATTCACATATAGCGAGATTTCATGTTATTTACTGATTTGGCAGTCGTGTTACTGCTGTTATGCTCGTTCAGCCCCCCCCCCCGGAAAAACATCCACTAACCCATGGCTTGTAAGCTCCTTGCGAAAACACGTAGAATGACCGCAGTAGTAAATTGGCAACTCGGATGACTAAATGGTTTGTATATCTTCTTTCAGTTAGGAGGGATCTAATTAATGCAATCATATTCGAATCGTTCAGAAGGAAACTGCTCCCCACCGGCAAGCTTTCGTTGGCATGTAGAGCGCAGAGAGGCTGCTCGGATGTGGCCTGGTGAGGAACAGAAAGCAACATCCTTCCAATCAGCAATTCTCGTGTGGAGGACGAAGAGACATGATATTGCCACGCTCATAATGCGAATGGTAGCATAGTGGATCTTACCGCGAGATACATATCTTCCTTTCCTCCTACCACCTGCAGTAAGTAGTAGTAGTAGTAGTAGTAGTAGTAGTGGTTAGTATTAAAGGAAAATAGTTGTCGCAGGAGAATCTCTACAATTGCTATCTGAACAATTATTCGGCCTAAAAAGCCTCAACCCTGATTATTTTCGATCGAGGAAAATCATCCACAAACCTGATACAGGTCCTCGTCAAATGTTCGCAGCTGTGCTACCTTTCATCGGGATATGCACAATTCATTACTTCCAGGGCATCATCATTATCACATGCATGATCGGGTAGACCTTCGTCATCACCGATTTCCGAATCATAGTTGGAGGCTGAATAGGGATGTACTTCCTGTAAGGTATAATCCACAGATCAGCACCATGCGTTATTCCAGGAATGAGAGAAAGAGAGAAAGAGGGAGAGGGAGAGGGTGGAGGGGGGGGGGGGGGCTTGCTACCTCTGAACCAAGAATCGAATTGCATAGGCCTGAAGTGCGTGGTTCAAGAGCATCCCATACCTGTGCGATTAGCATCACTGCCATCACTGGCTTGTCCCCTCTTCTAGACTAGTTTCCTTCCAATTTTAGTTGTCAAGTAAAGTTCTAGCGGTTTGCACTCTCACCCCTTCAGAAAATAACCGCGCAGTCCTCCAACCTCACAGCCTCTGTAAGCAATAAGAAAGCTGCGATCAATTCATGGTGTACCGACATCTGCGCATGTATCCTTGCTCCGCTACCACTCTACTATGACTCTAGGATAGTATGTCATCTTTTATACCTCTTCGGATCGAAACCATCAATCATCGCCAACAATTCAGCGTGAGAACGGATCTTCTTTGTGTCTGTCGTTTTCGATGTCTCTTGAGTCGTAAATTTGCCCCATGTACGAATCTATACAATGAATTACGCACGTGAAAAGATGTTATACGACGCATTATATCCAAAGATATTTGTTGGAGGTGACAAGGGGATGCAAGATGACCAGCATGCATCATCATCGTAAAATTATACTCGTCGCTACCTGTTTGTTCTCAGTCCCAACTGGAACGCTTTTGTGCACCCAATTTCCAACTGATTGATACATAGTGGGAGAGGATTCGTATGGAAATTTAGCATGAACAACGCAAGCTGAGCAATTTTCTCCATTCAAACATCGAGTACTGATTGGTTGATTGGATTTAATTGGGTTTTGATTTCTTTACCATTATTCAAAAGCTTGTCCAGCTCAGCACGCTTTTGGCTAGTCGATGACTCTAACGCTTTCTTTTTGCCTTTCAATGCACTCACCTGGACAGAGTAGTGACAAGTCTATGAAGCTGAACCTGACAGGTAGAGCTATGGTTGTTGACTAACTTGGGAGATTAGCTCCTTCGCTTCGAGTTTCTGTTTTTTTAGCTTTCCAATTTGCTTCCCCAGATGATTAACTTCTGATTGAATCTTCTCGAGCTCAAATATAGCTGTGGGATATTTGCGACTCCATTTAATCACATAAGTATCATTTGTTAAAGTCAAAAACCACCGACCCTTTCGCCAGCTCTCGTCGGCTTCGACGATGGAGTCGACAATCTGTGAGAAGTGAATATCAGAGAAGCAGGCCCACAACACTGCTACGATTCTTCCTTACATTTTCATCATCCCCACGAGCGCGAAAGCTTTCTCGAACCTGCAAAGAGGCAAGATCACAAGAAAATTTCGCTGGCTAACTGCTGCCCCACCTCCTTCAAATCCGCGCCAAGATATTCCCGAAATCGCTTGATATCAACGCCCATTGCGTGATCTATATCGAACCCGAAGTCACCTGGCGTATATCAAATCGTCGATGGTTCTTGCTTTTTATTCCACCGTTCGAGCCCGACGCGCTCGGCAGGGGAGAGAAGCTTCGGCTGAGCGGGAGGAACGTGCCCTGATTTCAAAGGCCAGGATGTTCACTCGATATATTACCGACGACATGGAAATATTGTTGACGCAAAGACAATTTTCACTACTGTCAACCCCGTTCAACAAATAGAAACTCGAGCTGAAGAAATACCTACCGGTAATGTTTTCTAGGAAAACATTAGGTATTTCTTCAGCCTAGGAAAAACCTAGATTTTCGAACGAATCCACAGAGGAGCCAATTTTGTCGGCGATGATACATATAGATATATTATCGATAGAAAAGTTGTTCTATACATTTTACTCCAACAACAATAACAACAATAAAAATACACAAGGGCTGACGCTTCATGGAAGGGAAGGGCCCAGCTCTTCGAGTACCGAGCTTTCATGAAGAAAGGAGCCTTAAGCTGGCAGCCTCTATCAATATTATGCTGTCTCCGAGCTTAGCGGGATAGGTTGCATCTTCAACCGTATCTAAATGCTTCAGCGCTACCTCACTCGACTCATTCTGCACTATGCGCGGAAGTACATAAGGTACTCGATTCGGAAGGAAGTAAACCGCGAGCCCTGACCTGAACTCTATGGTGTCTTTAGTAATATACAGGCAGACTTGAATCTCTCGCTGTGGGGAGGAGACGTAGTTCTTCATGATTTGGAGGTTTGAACCTTTTAATTCGTACCATAGTTATCGGGCATTGCGTCATCCTTTTGAGGGTATATGGATAATTTGTGACCAAGTATGTATGGATGTACCGTAGTTACGGCTCGATGTTCTACAAAAAGAGCTTAAGATTCCTCGGTCGTGAATTACATTCTTCCTCCACGTGTTCCTCTGATGCATGATGTTAGCACCACTCTAAACCTATCCCCCCCCCTAATGTGCAGCGGCTTCGAGCTGGTTCGAGGGATCATTCGTGAGCTGAGGATCCATATTCCCTGGATGGCATTGCAAAGTTCGCTCCTACACTAGATATCGTTGCATGAAGTTGATAGTAGCCGTATGCTCAGGTCAACCGGTGGAGATCACACTCCGTTCTGTAGAGTGTGTGGTTCGTACTACGACTCGGAAGGTAGCGCCCCAGTCTTCCACCTCCTTCCCGCGCCCATCCACAGGACCCTCAACTCCAGGAACGCCCCAAAGCCCAGATGACACCCCTCATACTCCAGGTTTTATGAAAGTAATCGCACCATGACTGGGCTGGGGGATAATATGTTCTGTCCGCCCTTATATTAGACATTGTGAAAGACCTCAATTCTAAGGAAGACACGAAAGGGCGTCGGGAACGAGCTAATAGTAGTAGTGAAGGTAGTACTTGGGCTAGGAGTCTCCTGGCGAAGGTACCAAAAATATCTCTCCAATTTCCGACAAAAACCAAAGAACACATTATAGCGAGGTTCCCATGTGACTAAGATCTGCACAAGCAGCCCGTTCTCTGTTCTTATTCTAACCGGTTTCTACCGTCAAGGTTTTTGCGAATTTGACCGTGACTATCGAGAATTTAAGGATAGTGTCCCAGCACTTAATGGGCAGCGACGAAGGGAATGATGGCCCACGACCCTCCATCCAAGCTAGGCCCCATTCTGCGAGCCTGGAGCTGGAGCTGGGAAAGCTGAAGCTAGTTTCCGCCAATACAAGATGGGAGGTAACAAGGGAGATCCAAATCTGTGCACAAAGTCATGATCGAATCCGTCCACCATTATAATCACTATTTCTGACTTGCATTTAATATTATAATTCTCTGTCCTCAAACCTTAATCGTAGGCTTGTGTGGCCGATCTCTACGGGCCATGGCGTCGCGTCCTAAAGCTAGCCACCCTCTCTGGACTTTCCCTCCGCCTTAACAGCGATAGCGGAAGGCGTAATCCGAGCAGGGGCAAGCTCTACACTCCTCAGAGCAACTATTCTAGTCCCGCTCACTCAACGCTTTCGTCCCACGACCGGAGGAAAATGGCGGTTGATGATAGTAACCCCTCGATGGTGGAGGCAGCAGGTTATATCATCCCACGGTTGGATGTGAAGGCTAGAGCACGAGTGTTCCTAAGCGGACTGCCTCCGAGGAGGGCGATAAGTGCTGTGGAGGCGTGTGCCGCAGCGTCTGCGGAAGGCTTCCCTAGCGAGCCGTGCGGCCCTTCTGTAGCCGTCGAAGCCATGTTTGGGACCGAGCTGTCAATGTAAAATCACCGTCTGAGTCGTTTTTGCATGCTTGTGATGTAGCTTTAGAGAGAAAAGAAGAAAGGTAGAAAGTACATGAGAGGAGACGATGTCATCTCATCGTCACATCATATCCCTCACCGAATTGCCGTCGTCGGTTGTCTTTGCATTCGTTCCCCTCGTTCCATCCTTACATCAGTCACATAACTGCCGCCCAAGTGCAATTGATATCGCGCATCGCTGCTCATTTGTCGCGGGTATTTGAGAGCAGCCGCAGCAGCAGCAGTACCGCCGCTAGACGCCCTAGTAAGACCAAGATCGATCCGTCAGATGCAGTGTTCTCCAAAGCCTCTTCTTCGAGACTGCAGCAGCAACAGCAGCAGCACCGCCTGCCTCCGACGCACGATCGAATCCCTGGTAGTAGCAGTAGACATCATCCGCAGGGGCGACCGCCGATGATACCACCCCGAGGAGTGCCTTCCTCTTCGTCCCCTGCGATAGCCCGCCGAATAGACTTTGTCAGTGCTTCCCACCGCGAGTCGTCCGTGCGAGGAGCCGCGGGAATGGAGTCCTCGCAGTTCCAAAAGCAGCAGCTACACGGTGGGCGTGATTTGCGAGGAGGGAAGGCCGCCCCCCCGGGGAGAACAGCGGCATCTGCAGAGCTTAGTACCTCTGCTGCTGCGGCTACTACTACTACAACCAGTACACATAGCAATGAAGCTACTACGACCACTGGCACCCCTATGGAGGATGATGGCAGTAGCAACGTTCCAGCAGCAGCTAGTAGTGGTAGTAGTGGTAGCAGCTCTGTATTAGGAATGGGATGGCTGGAATCTGCCTGGAACTACGTCATGGCAGAAGAAGAAATTGACCCAGCAACCGAGGCAGAGCGGGAAGAGATGAGAAAGCTGGTCCGCCGCGTGGAAAAGGTGGCCCCCACCCCACGCCTGGCCCTCCGGGTGTCATTTCCAACAGTATCACTGCATCTCCTTCCCGATGGTATTGGGGCTGCAGATGCAGCTGTCATCTCCCCAGCTTACATCCGACCTGAGACACCGCTTGGCTCGAGGATGCAGATGCAGCAGCAGCAGCAGCAGCAGCAACAACAACAGCTTCCATTGCTCACGTTCTCATCAACTGGTAGCAGGCCACTGTCCTCAACACCGATCCGCCGCCCTAGCTTCAGCCCTGCTACTACTCCTGTCACTCACACCCAAAGAGTCTCACCCCTGCTGGGTTCCTCAGCGCTCTACCACGAGAGCGCAGCAATCGGGAGCAGCGATCTGTTTAACGAAGACATCGTCAACAACGATGCCATCAACACCAGCGGCCATTCGTCAGCAATGCGCGAGCGTGACCGCGATTCTGCTCTCTCGCGCGCGGCTCGTCGTCAAGCATCTGCAGCGTTTCTGTCGCTGGAAATTAGCGGCATATCGATGGGCATTGAAGTGCCTTTCGGGAAGCCAACCCCCACAATTGTCATGCCATGGGCGGAGAAGACTGACAGTGCGGACAGTGAGAAAAAGGCTGAGGGGGAGCGGCACTTTGACGATGCGAAGTCGACACAACAATCGGGAGAAGCCAGCAACAACCCGAGATTCCTTCCTGATCATAAGGTCCGAGCTTTTTTCATCAAGATACATCGGATGGAAGCCAGAGAAGCTGCTGCTGATGGCAGCGGTGGTGCTGCTATCCCGACAACAACAACTACTAGTGCTGCTTCAGCTTTTACTTCTACGCGCGGCATGGTATGCACATCATCGTCGAAAGATGGCCCTTTGATACTGTCGGTATCTGGAGGAGGGGGAGGCAAGTCGCCCCTCCCATTCCTAAGTCCTGTGGATGATGATTGTGATAATGGGGAAGGCCATAATGGCCATGATTCATTGTCGGAGTCACAAAAGAAGGCTGAAAATTCAGGGCGTGCGGGGCCTTGCAAGCCTCCTCGCGTGGAAGTGACGGGATTTAACTTTTTTGAAGAAACTGATCAGAAGGAGGAAGAGGAGGAGGGGGAGAAGGCTGCGAAAGAGGAAACGACTGATGATGATGTCAAGAATGATGATGATGGTCTTGATAGCAATGATGCTGAGAAGAAGAGGCCGAGCACCGGCAATGGCGCCTCGCCCTTAGCTGAAAGAATGGAATCAGTCATCCAGAAAGCAACGAGCAAGCTCTCTAAGAATGGCTTTGAGCTTTACAGCGGTGGAGGGGTGCTGCATGTCACGACCGGCCGCATCGTGGCCATTCTCGATGTGAGTGCCAGAAATGTCACCCCCATTGTCAGCAAGCTTCTGCCGTTCATTCCACGTCTAAACAGGGGAGGAAGAGCAGGAGGAGAAGAATTAGGCAAGGAATATAAAGATTATGAAGACAATAGTGATGATGGTGAGCAGAGAGAGGTGCAAGCGCAAGAAAAATCGAAAATGAGAAGAATGAATAAGACAGAGGTGGTCGTCAAGGTGGCACAGATAGCCATAGGCGTCCGAGTAGACGACGCTGATCATTGGAGTTTTGAACAGTTGAGTGACGACTACGACAAACCATCAACGATGACCCGTATAAGGATGATGATGATGCTGAAGATAATGATAATGATGATAATGATGATGATACATAATGAAAATAACGATAACGGTGAAGAGGAAAACGGTAATGCTCATGATGACAATTTAATAATCATCTTCACATCTCTTGTTCGAAAATACAGGCTGCGCCTGCGGAATAGGAACACTGTTTTGATAGAAGCATCGTCTCTTCTCCTCTCCATCAATGAAGACGGGGACCCCATTTTAACATCGAAGGATACATATTCACCACGCAGCAGCAGCTGCAACGATGGGGGGGATGGAGACGATTCCGAGAAGACAAAACTTTTGGGACGAAGGATCACTTGCGGCTCGCTCAAACGCGCTGAAGTGCGATTTGTTCAATTGCGGCGCTCAGACTTACATCGCCAGCGTCAGAATTCGAAACAGCCATCTGCCGCTGCTGCCGCTGCTGCAACAACAGAGTTTGCGCTGATGTCGGAGGTCAGGCTATCATCCACGACGCCCTCTGGGTGTAAAGACTGGAAAACGTTCTTCTTCAAGCTGATGCTGCTGTTTCACGTGCTGCCCAGTGCCAGCGTGAAGAGCGCTGTGAGGGAACTCACCGTGCACTTTTCCGTGACTCGACTGCACCTCCTCACCCTCGCAGCTGCTGGGGTGACTGGCATCGTCGATGCTGTTTTTGCACAGCGACGGCGGCGACGACGTGCGGCTGCAAACGTGGCTACTGCCAGCAACTATGGAGAGTACAGCGATTTACATCTGCATGGCATGGGGAGTTCACCTAATGTTCGTCATCGATTTCATGGTGGTGGTGGTAGTGGTGGTAATCGAAGCTATCGTGGCTCTCCCCATCATCATCTCAAAGGGGGGGAGGGAGCAGAACTTGCGGATGCGAGAGGATGGCAAGATTTCGTGCTCCAACTAAGGTATTTTGTCATCCCTCCCCCCCTCTCCATCTCTCTCTCTCTCTCTCTCTCTCTCTCTCTCTCTTTCCCATTTCCTCCCTTTCTTCCTCCTCCTTCTCCCCCTGATTATCTCCTTTGCCGGTATATACATATATATGTATATATAGGCCTCGAGGGATCCGAGTTCCTGTTCGACTGCGGAACTCCATCATCACAGCCTCGGTCCGAGCCCTCTCAGCCTCCTATGCCGGTCAGTGATGACAAATATTTTTAGAATCATCTTGAATGACGACGACGATGATGGTAATGATGGTGATGGTGGGTGTAATTATAATGATGATGACGACAATGATGACATTGGCTGCTATGAGATGGACACCTGCTTTTCTTATTCACACGATGACGACGACGATAAACTGAAAATCAATCGTTATCTCACAGGAAGCTCCCTCCTCGCTTCAGCAGGGCTACACGCCTCCTTCAATCTTGGCAGTATTTCCATTAACGTCACCCGCCGTGGAACACACAGGCAAATTGCCAAAGGGCCGAGATTCAGCGGAGGAGGAAGAGGAGGAGGAGGAGGCACTCACAAGGCGAGAAGACACGAACGCCCAAGTGAAAGCATCAGCAGCAGCAGCATTGGAAGCCCTCTCTGCTCAGCCTCTGTTAGTGCCACACATTCCACTGTCCGATGGGCTATAGCGATTATTGAGGAAAGGAGGCGGCGACAACAACGACAACGACAACGACGGTGGTACAACGGGGAGCAGCGCAGCAGAAGGCACGCGGCGGCGGCGGCGATGGCAAATAGACCACTGCAGCCGCCGAGGCGAGTTGACAGCGAGGCAAACCTACAGCAGCGGCAAGAAGCCACGCAGCAAGGAACTAAGGCTCCTGTTCCCCCTCCCGGTTCCGTGATGGTCTCAGTCAACACCGCCCCAGTGAGTGTATCGTGGGACTCCATATGGCTGGATCTCTCCGATTTTATCGCCGCGACGGTTTTCGACACTTTCGAGCGTAATTCCGAAGCGGCTGGTGGGTCGCTGTTCCTTGAAGCGGGCAATCCAGAATCACCTCTGCAAGGTCCAAGAGCACGGCCACCAGCAGCAGCAGCACGCCATCCCCACCCAGCAACTGATGGCTTCTCGTTAGGATCTCTCGTTCCTCCTAAAAGGGGGGGAGCTGGCAAGCAGCGCTTACGCCATAGCATTAGCAGTGGCTCCCTCGCAAGGCAGCATTATTACCATTACCCAGCGCAGCAGGACCAATCGGAAGGGAAAGGGGAGAAAACTGTGCAGGAGGTGACAGTGATTCAACTTGTCGATCTTGTCCGCTTAGAGCTTCGAATCGAGCCTATCGAGATACGGTTCCCGGTCTCTTCTGACCCCATAGCAGCAGCAGCGGCAGCGGGGCAAGGGAGGGGGGGCGGAGTAACAGGCGGTGCGGGGAGCAGACAGCATCAACGACAGCATAATGTCCCAGAGTCGTTCCTTCTTCTTCCAGACGTGTGTCTTTCCTTGCCCCTCATTGAGTGCAAAATCGAGAACCACAAGTCGATTCTGCTGGGGGTGGAAAACCTGCACGTGTATACATGTTACTATGACCATCACCAGGAAGTGATGCGGCCTCAGCAGCAGCAGCAACAACAGCAACAACAAAGGAAGAACAAGCCTACAATAAGCAGCAGCAGCAGCAGCAGCAGCAACAGGTCACTTAAGGTAGATCTTGTGTCTCCGTGGTCTGTGCGTCTCACGGTATCATTATCTCGCCTATCGAGGAAAATAAGAGGGGGCGTGGTGGGGGGGGCAGGGCAACCTTCAGCTGTTGCTTCTACGCCTTCAGCAGACCCAGAATCAGATACTAATACGGGGAAGGGAGAGGAGATAAAACAAACAATTCTCGAGACCCTGGGAGAGGCAGCTCCGTTGTCGGTATCCATCACCAGCAGGCAAGCATCAGCCTTGTCGAGAGTAATTGCAATGTTTCGGCACTCACGGAGGAGAGGGGTATCTGTCGCACGCCCTCAGTACACGCACCGACAGCGACAGCAGCATCAGTCCAGCGAGGAGGTAAACACCAGGAGCACAAGGATCAATGCTACAGCGGCCCGTTCTCGATCTGTTTCTCCCTCGCCTCTTTCCCCATCCCCCAGTGTGCAGTCAATCTGCTCCGAGCCTCACCATCATGCCCCCTCGCACCACCACCACCACCATACCCATAACCACCACCATGACGACCGCAAGAAAAGGAGGCCAATCTACTATTTTAATTGCTACAAACCGGCATCCCTCGTCTGGCTAGTGAATCTAAAGATCCGCACCGTCAGCGCAGTGATTTACCCCTGCTACAACTCTCCGTTCGCTCCCCCTATCCGATCTGATGATGGGGCGGCCATAGAGCGATTGGTATACACGCTTGCAGGCATCTCGGGTCGGGCTCAGCTGGAGTGGGGGGAAGGCGGCCGCCTCTTGCACGGGATTCGCAGAATCGGAGAGCTTTTGCTGAGGCGCTCGATGAAGAAGGAAGGCCTCAGCTGGAACACATTCAAAGTCGCAATCGCGAACTCACGCTTGTCTCACTATGGGGCGCTCTCTGGCGGCGATGCTGCCTCCCACTTCTCACGAGGAGAAGGAGGAGGGGATGGAAAGGGGAGGCGGAGCCACCAGGAAGGGAGAGGCGAGAAACGTCGCGGGCGTGAAGCTCGCGAACGTGTAACTGAGATACTCGTGTCAAAGCAGGTCTTCGTCAACTTGTCACGATCAAATCTCCCCCAGAGGAGGATTAAGGGGGGGAGGGGGGAGCGAGGCCGCGGCAAGTCCTGGGAGGAGAAGATGACTCTCCGATTGCCCCCTCCCGAAGTTGTTCACGCTCAATGCTTCGTTGAGCCCATCGACATCCAAGTCAATGCGGATGCGATCGATCAGCTGCTGTCCATGGTAGCTCTGCTCGTGCCCTCCGATCGCAGTGGACGGCCTCGACGGCGGCGTGATATGATGCTGCACCATCACGCCAACAATATGATGGAAGGAACGACCACGGCGACAAGGACAAGTCCTGGTCTCGGAGGAGACTACGTGCCTGGAACCTTTGTCCGCATGGATCCTTTTCTGGACGAGAAGGGATTTCATCGAGGAGGAGAAGGCAACGATGATGGCGTCGATGGAGATGGCAGACGGGCCACTTACACGCGTATTACCCCCGCTGCTCCCTATTTCTCGGTGTGTTTGGATGTGGGTCGCATATCTGTGGCTTTCCTCTCGCCCTGTGGTAAGAGTGCAGTCAAAGCTCAATTCAAGCGATCGTGGGTCCATTCGTTAGCTCCTCCGCTTCCCTCCGGCACTACCAATAATAAAGGCGATGATGATGATGATGACGGTGATGATGATGACGACGGGTCGGAAACAGGAGTTCTGAATGCAATAAGAGAATTCGTGAGATCTAACGAGGCCAGTCAATACTACCCGTACCGCTGCAAGACGTGCTCCACGTTATACTACACTATGGTAAATAAAGGCCAGAGGAATCACAAGCACCAAGAATCGGCAGAGCTCGGGAAGGAGAAGAAAATGAAGAAGGAGGGCAGCAGGATACCTCCCATTTCAAAACAGGAGGTTAAGAACAACACCGTCAGAAAAGCAACTGCGACGCTCTCTTTAGAGGCTGGTATTCATGGCTTCACATGCTACCTTGGCGAGCAGCAACAGCAACAAAATCATCGTCATGGAAGCCTTAACTACGCCTGGAAGCCGATTTCCAACAGCCTTCGCATTCTAGCATCGCTTAACACGCGAACTGCAGCCCGGGCATGCGTGCTACTGCCGTCATCGCAAGAGAAGGAAGATGAGAAGCATCCTATTATGCCACAGCAGCAACAGCAGCAAGAGGAGCAATCACTACCACCTCCTCCGCCACCGCCACCTCCACCATCTGTACCGCGCCCCTCCCCCTCCTTCGTCACAGATCAGCCTCCACTACCGCCTCCGTTGCCCAAGGGGCCCCGTCAGAGCGAGAAGACGAAAAAGAAGAAGAAACCGAGGCCAAAGATCAATATTAGCAATACCGCTCAACAGATGGACGATTTACATCAACATCGAAAGGAGGAAGAAGGCCAGGAGGGGGAGGGGGGAAAGAACAAATCTAGAACACAATTCGTGCACGAGGACTCGTCCGGGCAGCTGAGCCTGCAAGTGCCGCGTCTCATGTTTTCAGTCACTCCACAAGACCTTCATACTCTAACCGAGTGCCTCAGCGCCTTTGCGAAACGAAACGAGGGAGAGGGGAGGCGTCGGCATGACCGTATCGGTGAAGAGCTTATCGTGTCCAAACGCTTCCTAGTGACTACGAGAAAGCAGCAGGATAAAGGGCATGATCATACCCGTCGGGATCGCTCATCACCAAGGAAAAATGACGTCATCGTTAATTTCGTAAGGCGTGTGTCCAAACTCCAAATCTCAGTAGGCTTCAAAGGCGTTGCAGTCCGCCTGTCTTCGCACCCGTCTGGAGCTTCCACTCTTCATCGAAGTGTCGAGAGCAGCGGAGGAGCCAGCAGCGACACCGCCACTGTGGTTGAGGTCGGCGTGGAGGGTATGAATGTTGCGATGAGCTCTGAGAAGATATCAGTGACACGTCATCGCAGTCTTCGAGATGCTCTCAGGTCGTACCGGAAGCTTCTGACTAAATGCGAAGTAACCGATCACCATCTCCACCACGAAGGAAAGTCTTTCCAGTGTTCATCCTCTTCGCGCCACGTGTCGGAAGGCTCGAGTTCTTTTGCAGACATCTTTCTCCGTTATAATGGCCCAGGAGTGGATTTTATAAAGCGACGAGAGATGCGAAAGAGGGGCCAGGAGAAGAAGAAGAAGAAGAAGAAGGGAAAAATCGAGCAAGATAATGGATTCGTAGATGGAGTCTCTGCAGAAGAGAGGAACGCAGAGAAAATCAAGGAAAATGAGTTTGGTGGAAGGATCGAAAAGACCCAACTCAATTTCATCGAGATAATGAGATGGAGGAGGAAGGGAGGAGGACGAGGAAGAGGCGGAGAGGAGAACATAGACAACAACAACAACAACAACAACAACAACAACACGCCAGAAGAGAAAAAGGATGATGATGACGATGATGGTGGTGAAGTTATTAGAGCTACTTGGAACATTGTCACTTTCAAGGATGAGTCATCCCAAAACCTTCGGTTCTCGCCTCCGAACAACGGAGATGCGGTTATTTCTAGCCGTGGAATAGACATAGCTCTGCCTGTCGAGGTCTGCATCTATCACAGCAGGAACACGTTTTTTTGTGTTTGAGTGTTTATGTGTGTATGTGTGTGTGTGTGTGTGTGTGTGTGTATTGTGCGCGCGAGGATATTCTAACATGCACACTTGTATTTTAGTTGTCACTATCATCATCATCATTATCATCATCATCATGCTACTATTGTCGCTATTTTCCATCCCAGGCGGTGCAAGTGTTAAGCAAGATGCTGTGCGAATCAAAAGTGGCATCTTCGGCCACGCGGCTGAATCATGGTGGTAGGAGGAGCTACTACGATGAGGAGCTAAGGCAACGACAAACGGTCTCGGCAAAAAGGAAAAAGAAATCATTTTTCTGGAATCCAAAAGCGATTAAGGTGGGTTCTTGTACTTTGTTTTCTTTGCGCTACGGAGCACACATGCGATTACACATCTGTACACACACGCTCGCACCTACGCACGCACTGTAAATAATACTAAGCATCCCTGTAAATGACTAGCTTTAGTCGCAGCGCTTGCAGCAGGAGCAACAGAAAATAGGAGTATTGATGGATCGAACGACCAAAAGAAAACAATACACGCAAAATAGGTGAAGATTCTAATGGAGGGTGGATCGGTGGCCTTGACCTCATCGTCATCACCACCTCCTCTCACATTCTCGGGATCTTCGTCGCAGCACCAGGATAAGGGGTCTCTAATGTTTGCTCGAATTGCATGGAGCGATGCATTCTTGCTGCAAATGCCCTCGACAACTACCGCACAATTTCAGAGCGCTGCGGTGACGGATATCATGGAGCTCAGGGTGTTGGACCTGGGAATGCGCCTGGGGCTCCTTATGTCGCCGTCAGCTGCAGTGGAAGTGTCGCCACTATCTATGATGATGAGAGGAAGGAAAAGGAAGAAGAACACAAGTGATGATAGCCCACATGCAAGCTCCTCCTCCTCCTCCTCCTCCTCCTTCTCTTCTGCGTCATCCCCCTCCTCAATCTCTTCGCTAATAGAAGCCTGGGGAGAGGAGGTACTTCTCCCATGCACAATCCGTCTTGAGTTGCAGAGGCATGCAGTGTTTCGTCGTCCGGGTTGGCGCCCCCCCCGTCCCCCTGCTCCCGCCCTCATGGTGCCAACCTTGATCAACTCTGGACAGCGCCCCCTTGACTACGAGAACTTCCTCCGCATACAAGCTCGAGAGCTCTCGTTCGATACGAAACCGCTGCATGTGGCGATCTGCGCCAAACTAGTGCAGGGTATCCTCGACGGCCTCAGGAATAAGAAGAGGAACAAGCAGCAGCAGCAGCAGGGGGAGGAGGAGGAGAGCTCCTGGAATAAGAATGACCATCATCATCGTCATCATCAAGATGGGAATACCACTCGCAGTGGGCAAAGACCGGAGCGCGAGATCGAAGCAGAGGAAGTGCAAGAAGGAAACCGGGAGCAGAAACAAAATACACACATTAGCTCCACATCCACCTCGATCCCCGTCACCAGTAGCACCAGCGTTGGGAGAACATCTCGCGCTGCTCCTCCTCCTCCTCCTACTCCTACACATGGAGGCAGCGGAAGTAATCATGCCCCCAACAGCAGCAGCAGCAGCAGCAAGGTTACCAACATCATCCAGAGAGCATATTCCCAGGACGATCTCCGAAGTCTTCGGCTTGAGGAAGATCACTGCATCGAGTCGGAAGCCAGTCCTACTGATAGACCGCCTTTGACACGTCCAAGGCCAGGACATATTCGCTTCGGACGTCTCACGCCAAAATGTGATAATGATGAAGAAGAAGGAGGAGGAGGAGGAGGAGGAGGCGCTAAGAGCGGGGGAGATACCGTAGCCTGGATGGAATGGCGTTACCTGGCTCCTCGCTCCGTCTCCACCATAATTTCTGGGGCCGTATCATCTCTCCTCCCACCTGATATCCGCGATTGGGACACGGGTGAGAACAATGTCAAAAGCCGAGAGAACCAAAGCCACAAGCACCGGGATGGCAGAGGAAGTAGAAAACGAGGGGACGCTATGCGGTCCCCCCCCCCCCCACTTCCTCCTTTGTCGCTGCAAGTACACCCAACCCTCCCATTGGGGTATCCACCGCTGCCGCCGCGACATCATCGCCGATATTATAGGAATGTGTCTAGTAGCAGTAAAAGGAGGCGTCGCATGCCCAGCATTCGGTGCTCCCTTTTCGCGTGGAGCAGCTTCGCGTCGAGGTACGTGTTTGTGGGTAGTTTTGCGAGTGGCTTGGACGTACCCGGCAGGCACCACATGTCCCATCGCAGCTTCTCAACCTCGTGGGTGCTGCTCTGGCACCTGCCCTCTCCGCTACGCACCGACCCCAAGTCGCATTGGCGCCGGTGTCTCATGAAGCAGCCGCCAAGAGAGCTCGGTCAGCTCATTCGAGTGGACAGTCACGCTCCAGTGACGCATCTCCCTCAACGTGATGACGACCTCGACGATGATGATGGGGGTGCCAGCCCTGCTGCTGCTGTAATGGCCGCGGCTGCTGTTGCTACACGATTCCGCATGGAGGCACATGTACCTTTATTTAAGTTTGCCCTCCGTGATATGTGCGTCAGCTCTGTAGCGAAGTCAGGGGGAAGAGGAGGAGTGGCAAAGGGAGGGCTGGAGAGGAAAGAGAAGAAGGATAATCACGGCGTTGTCATCATCGAACCTGAGATGCTTGAACTCAGAGCCACAGGCCTTGCCTTCCGGATGATAAAATGGGCTGGCAATGGAGGAGAGCCTGCCAGCAGTAGGAGCTATGGAGGTGTGGACTCTGGGGGTGGGGGAGAGGGGAGCAGAGGACTCGGCGAGAGCGGGGGGGTTGGAGATGGAGGAGAGGAACGAGGACGAGGCGGAAAGCATACGGACAGCAACATTCGACGACGAGGCGGGGTAATTGAGAGCAACCAGAGAGATGATAGTTCAATGTGGGGGGGGGGCCTGGTGCTGGAGGCTAGTGGTCGAAGTCTCTGGCTCGATGCGATTGATCACGTCCACCTCTCGAGATTCCCCATAACAACGCCATTCCCCGTGAAGGTCACCTTCCATGCTGTTCCAAAATCGGCAACCCTCCTCCTCGCCAAGGGTGCGGACGACAGCTACCTCGATGCCAGCCTCTTCAACTTCCGTGCCAGGGCGGCAAAGGGGGTGCAAATCGCGGCGGGAAACATCCGGCTGAACGCGCAAGAGCAAACCTTCGTTCTGATCAAGCGATGCATTAGTATTGCGAAAAGCTTGAAGATGCTTATCAAGCGAGCCCCGGTGAACCCCTTGGACACACCGCTTCCTCTGCTTGCATACACAGACCATAGGAAGTCAACCCGGCTGCTTTCCAACCCTGCCCTAGCTGCTGCTACTGCTGCTATCACAGGGTCCTTCGTAACTCGAGGGAAAAGCGCTGAAGCACTATCCATTCCGCACTCGCTGTCCAGGTATTTAATCCTCAATCGCACTGGGATCGATCTGGAAATGCTGCAGCAACAGCCGCAGCAAGACTATGCAGCCCCGAGGTCTGGGGAAGGCGGCGACAGAACCGCTTCGGATGACATCGTGCAGTACCTCCCAAATGGCTCTCGCAGAGCGTGTATGTGGGTGCACAGCTCTGAGCCATTACCGTTGAGACTCCGAATTCTCCAAGGAGGAAGAAGGGGAGGAGGCGATAAGGGGGAGCAAGATGGAAAGGGGGCGAGGGGACCGTGGTCGCAGACGCAATTCAGCATTGACGAATCTCCGTTACAAGAGGCTTCGATCAACCTGACTGATGACGGTGTCGAAGGGGGAGGGGATGAGGATGAAGGTAGGCGCTTAGTCACCATAGTCATGGTCAATGTAAATTGTAAACTGTGTGTTTCTCATAATGCCTTCATGCATTTTCATTATCGATTCTATGACCTATTTTAACTTGTCGCTGCAATAGCGGGGTCAAGGCACAAGATTATATGTGTCAGTGCATTGTCCATGCTAGAAAATGGAATCCCATTGATACTCACGATTTCCATCTCCCCTGCTTTCTCTTTTTTTCTTTTGCTCCGTATAAATGCGCTCAGCTGGCGGAGGGATGGGCGGTGGAGGCCTTCGCAACAACACGGGGAAGAAGAAAATAAGAAAGGACAAAAGCGCTCAGAAAGTGAGCGATCCTGTTGAGCATTCCCCAATCTGGATTCGCAGCGGCAGGAGGGGGGGGCGGAATAGCAGGGTAGCCGAGCGAACAGTGTTGTGGATTGAGCGGAGGAGAACCCAATCAGGGCTTCCTGCGCTGTCCGCCATAATCTGGCCTTCTCATGTAATCGTGAATCACCTCCCATTTCCTCTGAGTCTGCGGCTGGCCCCAAGAGGCACCGTCCCAAATGACACGATGAACGAGGGGCTCGAGATCATCGTAAGGCCGGGGGAGAAGAAGCCCCTACTTGTCTGGGGTGTGGAAGGAAACGATGGGGAGGAGTACAGCGGGATGAACCTCTTCGTCCGTCCTTCATCGCCCACGTCCTCCTCGCCCTGGCCGTGGATTCCAGCATGTAGAGTTCTACTCCCGATTTGCAGCGGGGGTGGTGGGGCTGGTGCTGCTACTGCTACTGCTACAAACCCTACTCGTGGCGGTAGCAGTAGTAGTAGTAGTAGAAGTGGTGGTGGTGGGGGTGGTAAAGGCAACGTTTCTGCTGGAGATGATGACGACGACATCCCTGTGAAAATGGTGGATGGCCATTTGATCAAGTGGTCACGGGCTGCACAGAGCCGCAGCGAGAATAGGATTCTGCGCTACGTCCGCGATTCGAAGCAAGGGGCAGGTAAGGAGGAAGAGAAAGAGGAAGGGGCAAAGGACATCGTCGGCGGCATTAGAGCAACATCAATTTCGCCCCCATCGTCCTCCAACCCGGCAAATCAAGGGAAAAGTAGAAGGATGAGAGGAGCGGGCACTTGCTTTGTTCCCTCCCCATGCCATCTGCGGCTTTCTTCCTCTTCCTTCGTCAGTGCGGCCGATCGCTCCGTGGTGAGAGGACCCGTGTCGCTGCACTTCAGCGCGCCCCTCATCCTCCGGAATACGACAGCGCTCTGTGTGGAGGTAGACGCCAGGCTATTAGCGAGCAGCAGCAACAGCAACAGCAAGGCCTTTGATCGCCGTCCTGGGATGGCGACGGCCTCTAAGCTGCTGCTTCCGAACGACAGTTGGCACCTCACACTGGTGGTACCGGGAGCACCTCTGCATGTGACGGCTCGGATAAAACCCCGCCTAGCAAACTGCAGCAGCAGTAGCAGTGATGGTGGTGATGGCCAGAATGATGGCGACGACAGCTTCCTGGCTGCGTGTCGATGGGATCCTATCCGTAAGACTGTGGAGGTGATTGGACCACGTGGCCCCTCGCTTTGCTCCTGGGGGGCGGCAGAGGATGGAAAGGGCGTCGCAACCCTCCAGCTTCATGCAGGAATGCGGTTCTTCAATCACACCGGGCTAGATCTCCGCATACGCTCAGGTGTATCCGTTCGTAGCCCGAAGAAGATATATGAGTATTCCATACCTGCACATGGGAGAGGAGGCGGAGGGAAAGGGGAAGGAAGACACGCTGTAGGGATGGGAGTTGTAGTGGCCACGCCTGGAGCACCGCTCTCCCTCAGTGTTGCTGCAGACGAGGAAGAGGGAGATGACGAAGGCGAGCATGTCACTGAAGAGGGAGAGGTCAAGGTAGAAGCAGTATCACAAGCTGAAGGCGGCTGGTCTCCTACCTTTACCGTTCACGAGAACATAAAGCAGCCTTGTCCGATATGCATTGCAATCCCAAGTAAGTCCCAATATGCTGCTTGAAGAGGAGGAGGGGGGGGGGGAGGGGGGGGGAGAATGTATCAAAAGAGATATTAGAGAGGCATAGAGGATAGTGATGGTATGTGTTGGTTGTGATTGTAATAATAGCGTCTGATAAAAACCGCATGATGATGATGATGATGATGATGATAAACAGGGCGGCGACGAAGAAGACGAAGCCGACGTAACCGAAGTCATGTCAAACCGGCTGCTGCTGCAAGCATTCAGGACCATCAGAGAGATAGCGAGCTTGAACCCACGGGGAGACGCTACCACCGACAAAACAGCAGCGATTTACATCCAAAATCTCCTGCTTTGAGATCTGCTCCAAAATCACAGTGGAGGTTAATGTTAGGTAACAACGCCTCTGCTGCTGCCGCTGCGAGCTCAGTTATGGGACGCCATGACGGATCTGCTGGAGACGATAAAGCAATGAGCAGCAGCAACAACAACATGGTGAAGAGGAGAGGTGATGGCGAAGCCGGCAAGAAGGGGGAGGACGATGGAGAAGGAGACCCACTGCTGTATTCATATTATCGATTCTGGGTGGACGTGGAAGTTCAGGCTGGCTCGGAACGATTCACGTCGAAGATCCTCACCGTGCGGATTCTTCCGTACTGTTTCGTCCACAACTCAACGAGCTTCAGACTGGTGGCTTCCCAGGAAAAATCGCTATCTCTTCCCCCACGGGAGGCGGCACAGCCAGTGTCCCCCTCGCCTCCCGATGATGACTGCGACCGCCCTCAGCGATACGCACTCTCCCCAGGACAAATTCTTGGATTGTCACGTTTTTCAGGCCGCCGTCATTCCGCAGGTGGCGAACAGCGATATGGCCGGCAGCGGGAATCAGCAGCTGAGGAGCAGAGCCGTAGACAGAGTATTGGTGAGATTAGCACCGACAAAACTATGTTTCCCTCCCTTTCTATCAAACCGCTGTCCGTGCGAAAAAGAGGAGAAGGCAGCTGTCGTCATTATTCCTCACCACGGATATCTAGTGATGATGGCATTTGCGGTGGCGAAGGGAAGGAGGGGGGTGAGGTAGATGAGGCGTCGTTATTCCCCGCTCTGGAGTGGGAGTTCTCCGAACCCATCCCCCTGAGACCGAATGGCGAGATAGCTCGGACGCCGATGTCACTCAGGGTGCGTCCGGTACTCCGCCAGAAGATCGTCAAGAAGGAGACGAAGAAGGTGGTGGTGATGGAGGAGGAGGAGGAGGAGGAGGAGATGGGTAGGACGAGAACCACTTGTTCTTTCATCCCTCATGCATCCCGATCATCACCAATAGGAGCGAGAAGAAGTAGTAGCAGTAGCATTAGCAGCAATAGCAACGTCGTCCCCGGCTTCCAACGAGCTGCCTCTGGAAGGAAAGGGAGAAGCTTGAGCAGCTGGTCGAGACGGCTCTTTTCGTTCGTTGTTCTCCGACATCGACAGGTTCCGCATCTAGTCATTCTGAGGGACAATCACCCGCCATACGTAGTTGTAAACTCAACGAGCATCCCACTCCAAGTCCGCTCGGCAGCTGCTGCGGCCATTTCCACTTCGACGACTGGAGGGCAGCAGCAGCAGCAGCACTTGACGGGGGGGGTAACCGTACCAGCGAGAACGTGCTTGGAGCTCGCATCGTTGGCACAGCCCGATCGGCATCACGACGAAGATGACTACGACCATGGCAACTGGGAAGGTGACGTTGGTAAAGGCGGCGATGGCAAGGGGACTACTGAAAAGGTGGATGCCACCATGATTCAGCCCGAACAATATACTCTAGCTGGTAGGAACAATTCAGTCCGGCGACCGCGTGGATATTCCCAAAGCGCCACATCGTCATCCTCTTCTTCTCAACCGGCTGTCCAATCGTCGTTGTTTGGGGGAGACGGCGACGATCGTCCCCACGGTGAGAATGCCATTCAGATATGCTTCGACGCTGGGAGGAGAAATAGGAGGGGTGGGACATTGTTATGGTCGGATTTCGTGGACATTCGCGACAGGGTGGCATCGTGGCCTGACTCCTACAGCAGCAGACCTAGCGAGAAAGGGCAGGGAGCAGAGAGACGCGAAAACAATGCACCTTTTGGCTCCGCCTCCTCTCCTCGTTCTTCATCTTCTTCTTCATCGAGCATCGTTACATTAGAAGGTGTCGAAGGCATTGGTGCGATGCGTGTTCGCATTACCCATCTGCACCGCGGCGGCTCTTGCTTTCTCATGCTTGAAGAAGATGTAGCGGAGAAGGAGCAGCATGGGGAGGGAAAGGAGAGACGAAGGATATCGACTGGGAGGAGAACGGGGGTTGGCTCCGGCTACACAACAACAGACAGAAGAAGGAACGTCCAAGTCCAACAAAATGCGAAACATCAGCAGCAGCAGCAGCAACTACAAGAACAGCGAGAGAAGGAAAAGGAGGTGCACCAGCAGCAGCAGCAGCAGAGCCATGTTCCCCATCACGGCGATGGCGGCAGACGACGGCGAGCGCAACCACGTAGTGGCATGGATTTTGAGATGCAAATCAGCGTGTCGTTCGTATCCGCGTGCCTGTTGGAAAGGAGTCCATACTCCTCCGCCTCGTTGGGAAGTCTTCTGAGCTCGGATGCCCTTCAAGCGCGGGGGGTAGAATCCACTCTACGAGCTCTAGAGGATGGAGGGGGAGAGGGGGAAGGAGGGAACGCTTTGTGGTGGTTGCGAGCTGGGTTGAAGCAATATCGGCGCATTGCAGATGTCTCGCTCTCTGGAGTGTCTGTCAGGCTCACTCGTAGCCGTGCCTCTGCATACACAAAACAGCTCCTCAGCACATGTGCGGACCCTTTCTTCTTCTCATCATCCCAATTATTTCCATCCTCCTCCTCCTCCACCATCTTCCTCCTCCTCCCCCTCTTTCACTCCTCCTCCTCCTCTCCTTCCACCTACAAAGCTCTGCCTCATGGTCAAAGTCGGTAGCCTGCAGGTGGACTCCCATGTGCCCAAATGTGAATTTCCGGTTGTTTTGTGTGCTGGCCGCCGCCGCGACGCCAAGGATAGAGACAGGAAGAACACAGCAGGAAGCAGCCGGGGGGGGGGCGGTGAGGATGATCCTGTAGCAGAAGCAGCATCTGGGAGAAAGGAAGCAAGGGGGGGAGGGGATGATACTGAGAGGAGGCGTTCTACTACCGTTCCACCTGCTGTATGTGTACTGGTAGAGTGGATTGGACAACGAAGAGCAGCACATCGGTCAAGTAGCAGAAGGAGTAATTATGTGGCCGCCAACAGCAGCAGCAGTAGTAGTAATCGCTATGGTGGTCGTATCGGCGATCAAGCTCAATCCGCATGCAGCCGCCACTACAACTACCGATACGACGAAGAGGAAGGGGACGATGAGGAAGAAGAACATAATGTGATTCGGTATGCTAGCCTGGAGAGAATGTCCGTGGCGCTTGCGCCGCTAAATGTCTCTCTGGAGGACCGCTTCTTGCTCAGGGTCTTACTGGCTTCCCGCGAGGCGGTGATGGTCTTTAAGCAAGAAGAAAAAGAAGAAGAAGAAGATGGAGACGCCGAGCAGCCGCGCAACAGTAATGACCATCAGCATGAGCTTACTCCTTATGGAGATGCTTATTATGCTGCTTCCACTTCCGGCGCGGCCGTTTTCGCTTCGATTTCGCCCGAACAGGTCGCCCTTGTGACTTCCACCAACGCTACGTTTTCGCGGCTCCTCAGCTCTTTATCAAAGTCACGACTGGCGTGCAGGCGTGTGACCATCGAATCCATTAATATCACCCTTGAAGTGCATGCTGCAGAGGTGTAGTAGTAGTAGTAGTAGTAGTAGTAGTAGATAGTAGTGTTGTGGTCGTGATTTTAAGTAGGATTACGCAGTATTATGATGATGTCTGGTAGTACAAGGAACTAGTATAGGCCAAGTTGATGATGGTGCTATGATGGGGTGTGGGTCGCAGTTACTACTTATATGCTGCTTGCGTTTGTCTCGGCGATGGCGATCATCTCGTCACCATCCGAAAGCAATGAGAAAGCCTTCGATGTTGATCCGTGCCATAAATGCCAGTGGCGACTTCGCAAAATCTCCTTATTCCGAATTATTTTTATATGCCGTAGATACTCCGATTTCTGCACGTGGGGGCTGGGCGCATGCCTCTTACGCTCTCAAAGGTCTCGATGCACAAGCTGTGCACACCGCTGAACCAATTCGGAAGGCAGCTCGGAGCCCAATACCTGACGGATGCGATCATCTCGGCCCCTATCATCCTAGGGTAAGCAGTCGTGGGTCATGTGGAATATAATATATATATATATATATATATATATATATTATTCCTTTACGAAAGTTTGCTGATGATGTTGATCATGACGATGATGATCTCCCTCTGCTTTATCCAGATCTCTCCAAATCCTCGGAAATCCCACATTTCTCGTGCAGGTAGCTGCTCGCACACCGCACACACGTACGCACGTAGGCACACGTGCACGCGCGCGTATTTTTCCCGCTGCAGACGCTGCCGTTGTAGTACATCGTGTGCACACGACGGTACATGATACTGGGCTTGGTTTTCAATGTTCCTGACGTTTTGGTGGTTGTTCTTGTTGTTTTGCATGCATCGGATATCAGTCGATAATGACCGGGGTGACCGACTTCCTGACGCTCCCCACGCATGCCTTGAGGAAGAGCCCCTCTGCTTTCCTCTCTGCGCTAGCGGCGGGCACACTTTCGCTGGTCCGCCATACTTCTGAGGGCACCCTGGCATCTCTAGCTTCCATAACCTCTTCACTGGCTCGCAACTTGGATCGGTTATCGTCCAGCTCCTCCTCCTCCTCCACCACGGGAGGAGCCGGGTCTTCTTTAGCATCGCCATCTCCGTCCTCTTCTGCGGCGAGGAGGAGAATAATGCGAGCTGAAACGCCGCCGAGCCAGCGAAGACACGGTATGGATCAACGTCGCCGTCGTCATCATTATCACCACAGTCGCAGCAGCTCCTCCTTCGGCCATAGTGGCTTTGATGAGGAGGGGAGCGCTGAGCACGCGCCGGAGAGTCGCAGCATCTTCAGCGGCGTTGGCCGCCTCGCCTCAGGGGTCTGGGGGGGTGTGAGCGGTGTGGTGACAGAACCCATCCAAGGCGCCTTACATGGCGGGGCATGGGGGTTTCTACGGGGCGTGGGAACTGGCCTTGTGGGGGCGATCACGAGGCCAATGTCTGGCACGCTGGACCTCGTCGCTCACACGTCGCAGGGCCTCGTAGATATCTCTGCAGAAGCGCCGGTCTCGTATCGAGCGCCCATTGTCAGTGGAAGAGGAGGAGGAGGAGGAGGAGGAGGAGGAGGAGGAGGAATAGCAGAAACGGAAGGAGAACGGAAGAAGAAATCGTCAGCAAGGGTGCAAGCAGAGAGCAAGCATGACCCTGTGAATTGGGTTGAATGGCGATATGCATGGGCATCTCTATCGTCGTATTCCCTGGAGGCTTTTGCGGTTAATTCGAAAGTTCCGGGGCTCATTCAGGGCCATGTTGTAGGCCTACAGCTTCTGAGATTCCCACGAGATGTCCAACAGCTTGCGCGACAAGATTTCAAAGAAATGACTGCGACGATGGAGCCTAACGGTGAAGACGGTAGTGTGCGAAAAGACTCTCCTCTTGTCAAGGTTATTCGAATAGAGAGATCGCTATCATTCGCGACTTCCGACATTGGTGATGCTGGCCTCGTTCTGATTGGCAGCGCTGGCATCGCAGTGTTGGGTAGTGACGGTTGTGTAGTTGATGGCTGCAAGTTCGGATGGAAGTGCACACGAGTCGTAGCGTTCTGTGTGCGTCCGACCAGTGCCACTTCCTCAGTGTATATCATCACCTTTGTTCCCATACAAGCAGCAGAAGAAGTAGCGGCAGCGGGTTCGAGAACTTCGGGAGGGGGAAAGAAAATTCGGTCACGGCTGAAAAACAATGCAAAAGGTGAACCTGCACCCTTCTCGGCAGCCATTATTTGTTCAGGAAAAGAATGGAAGAAGTTCGCGAAGTTGATTAACATGAATCACTCAACCTAGTTTGGTGATTTATTTCAAAACTATAATTGAAGGCGGCGATTTAACGCAAAGCTATTTGTAGCCGTACAGATGACAACCTTGATAGATTTAGAATTTAAATTTTACATTTTATTAGCATGTGTGCCTCGAGACTATGCGCCACGCCAGCATGCGGATGCATGCAAAAGTTGCAACCAGATAAATGTTTAGAAGTCCAATCGAATTATCTGTTAAAAGACTAAAGATGCAACACTTTGTCTCACAACTGAAGACCTTCGCATGATGCATGCATACAATGTTACATCACACACACACACACACACACACACACATATACACACACATATACACATATACCAGCACACACGAAGAGAGAGACAGAGAGAGTAAGATAACGTTGCAACTTTAAATTTATGTGCCATCATTGTGAAATTTTGTAGCATCACATTGTTTAGCGCATGCATGGCTAGATGGCATTGCAAAGCGACGTTTCATGCACCTGCGCTGTCATGCATGTGACATGTTATAGACCCATCTAGACATGCCGATTGTAGCTTATTGTGTGTGCACAACAAATATCACCTGTGAATTAATGCTCATCATGTAAGATGTCTTCATCGTTCAACGATGAACGCAACGCTACGATGCAATCATCTAGCTAGCTAGGCCTCGTGCGGCATCTGCGTGAGGTCATGCGCTACGCTCAGCATTTGATGTTTGTGTGACAGCTGCACATGTACATGTGCATTCATCAGCCCCTGACAAAAGAGAAAGTTCGTACACCTCTTCGCATTCACTTATACTAGAAAGTTAATTGAACGATAGGCATGATCCTTGTAAATTGGTGCGTCCCATGGGAACAAGGTGCGTATGCTCAGGGATCGATATATCCCTGGATTGCAGAACCTCTAACTAGTACTGTTTCGGCATTTTAAATTTATATGTCTCTCTTGTAGATTATAGTTATTGTACTGTAACTTCTAAGCCTGGCTGCATGTGTTCCGCACAAGTCTAATATCGCTCTCTAGCTAGCTGAATCGACCGACCGTAGCGTGAAGGATAAAAAATAAAATAGTGCTAATGCATGTGGAGGCATAACGACACTAAGATCGATCATTACTTCCACATAATAGTACTACATGAATTGTTACGCTCGCACACAGCACACAGTACACTTAGAAATGCTAACTTTGCTTATTTTTCCATGTCCATGTTACAACTGCCGTTATTTGGGCCGATGCCATTCGGGTGATTCGCGCTTTACATTTAGTATGCATATCCTTTAATGTTGAAACGTTTGCTTGTGTGCAGCTGATTTTCTTGTTAATTTGCAACGCTAAGTGATCCTCAAAGTAGACTCTTTTGAAAGATAAAAGAAGAAGCAAAGACTTAAACTTGATGGGTTGGACCCTCTCTGGAGATGTTTGAGGAGAATGAGGCGTTCTGTGGAATTTGGTGACTACCAATGAAGGAACCGAAGATATTCTTTTCTGTCCCATATCCGGGACGGCCTTGAGCGGCACTGTACAAGTTATTACTTTGGTGTTGGTCTCCTACTGACTCCACCTCTTCAACCTCATCATTTGATTCATTTTCAGTCCAGAGAAAGCCCGTCGGTACCAGTGCAATTAGCAGCACTTGCACTACTAAGAATCCCAACATTGTGGACAATCCGGCTCTTAGGACGTCCACACCTTTGAATAATAGCCCAGAGTTTGGAAGGAGGCGCGAGTCATATTTGCATTTATGTCATTGGTGAAGATGCGTTCGTGTGGTATTATGGATGCGTTAGAGAAGCAACTCTCCTAATCATCGATACAAATAGTTTAAGGTAACTAGATTGTTGATCTACCAGATTCGCCCGTGCGCTCACCCGTAACGGCCTGAAGCCAGTTCCCATGGTAGCTAAGAGTGGATATTGGAACGCATCGGTTATCTAATATATCATCACAATGTGGCACTGTGGAGTTGGATGTGGAAGGTATTGAGAAGTGAATGGTGGATGAGGACCGCCTGTCTGTGCTCACGAAGAAGGCAGACGCCCCTCCGCAGGCCCAACTCAAAGTTGCATCTCCCCAACTTCCTTGCGTGCTCGACCGAGTCCACGAACGCCCCGCCTTCAGGCCCGTCCAAAAAAGCATGCCACAGGCAAAACCCGTCCCTAACATGCCCACCTCGAACTGAAAATCCCCAGCAATGCACGAATCTAGAGCGCCCTGCATCATTGTAGAGGATGAGTAAAAGTATTGACGTGCATAGGGAGATGGGATGATTGGCCATAATTTCTGTCGCGGTCCTCGCAATATGGATTCAGTGATAAACGATGACTTTGGAATCGTAGTTTATACATGACACAATCGGCATATATTAGGGCGTCGAGACAAACCTGCCATGCAGAACCCGAGAGTATGGATCCAGTGCATACAATTCCAGCTTCCTTCCAAAATTCTTCCGGGGATACTGTTCCATGATAGAGCCCATACGATGATAATATTGCATGTCCAAGGAAAACTAAAACATTTACATGGTTGAAGCTGGAGCGAAACCATTCGTTGTCAAATCCCGTTACCTCCGAGAGCATCTCCAATCCCGGTTGCAGTTAGCCATAGGAATCCAGAACTAAATGGCAGACTCCTGTGCTGTCCAAGGCCCATCGCATCTGCAGCAAAAGCTGCCTGTAGAGGGGAATGAAAACAAATCTGTGATCCTGGGAACGACTAGTGTAGGCCATAGTTCTGATGTCATACCGCCTGCCAGCCAGCCCCAGCCAGAAAAATCTTGCAAATAGCAACTTTAACGGAAAGAACCAGTCGCGATCGAACCATGGGAGCGTGGTGTCACCAGCCAGTCGAGTATCGTCGGCTCGCCCCCCCCTTCACCTTCTCCAGTTGTCCGTTCCGAAATTAAAAGATGCCCAAACGATTTTGTCGCAAGATGAAAATAGCCTCTATTTATCCGAGAATTGTCCCAAAAAAGGCAGGCTTTGTCCATTGTCGGAGTGTAAGAAACCCTTCCGTTTCCGGGTTTTTATCACTGCATGAGCCCTTTTCATGGAAACGGGCGAAGGCCAGTAACGGAGGTTTACCAGGTTTACGTCAAAGAAGCTGCACTGCATCTGTCACACTCAGCTCGTGTAAGAAGGAGGGGGGCTCGCCTGAGAGGCAGCTATCAAGAAGATATAAGTCCTCGATCGTATCGCCATTGTCTTTAGCAAGTTTCTAGCAATATGATCCATCCTGAAGGGACAACAATGGGCAACATTGCTGAGAGTCCTGATGAGGTCATTTTATAATGTGCATGCAATCGAAAGTTCTTCCGAATAACGTCTTCATGACACAGGGACCTTCGGCTGATGCTTACAAGAGGTGGGAGAAAGATATGAAGATGAGAGAGGAGAAAAGAAGTGACGAACAGAAAGAAATGCGGCCTGACAGTCAACTGGCCGAAAGGAAAAAGATGGAGGAATTCTGGCAAAAATTTGAGAAGCTTGAACCAGTACGAAACGAATGAATTGAACCTCTTATTCTGCAAGATGGAAGTTTTTACATCAAATTGCCTATCACATCCTAACCCTTTCCCACTAAGGCTGCACACACCTCAACAGGTTAGCATTGAAGATCCTCAAGAGGCAATGTTGGAACGCGACATTGAAAGAGAGATGGTCGAACAGGTCTGAGGCAGCTACTTCTTCAAAATATTCTCTCTTAAAGTTTACTTATAATTTCCCCTGTATTGCAGGATATACGATACAACATCATGAGAGATTTAAGGTATCTTCCAACGAAATCAACCGCGTTTAGCGTACTGATATATGGGTGACCAATTTTTTAATATGAATCCAGCGCAAGGACAAAATCCTCTCTTAAGAATAAAAGTTCTGGCAAGGTAACAGTAATCAAGTTGAATGAAGGACAAATACTAATCGTACGATTAACTTCAGAGAGGGGTGTCAACTGTCGAAGATTTGCAGAGGGTACATACCTGTATTTTCTACTACTGAATAAAACCCTCAGAATGTAGAGCTAACCTTCAAATGTTGAATTAGGTGAATGCGATGCTGATGAATACAAGTTGGGGACGAAGGGAGCGAAGTAATGATAACATTTGCACCATACTAATGACACAGGTCCAACATCTGTAAATTTACATTTGCTGAAATATGCAGCTATACGAAAGAAGGCAGAGAAGATGAAGAAAGCCACCAGGTTCGTTCAATAAATCAAATTCTGTTACACTTTCTATCGACGCAAGTTGTAATTGCATATCCTGTCTGCAGCTCTAGTAAACCTGGGTGGAACTCGTCGATAGCAGATGATGATACATTGGATAGGAAACCTGGTAATTCGGACTCCTGTTCATATTTCGGCAAAATGTGGCTTTATTTTGGATTAAAAACTTATAATCTAATCAGCTGGATTGCCTAAGATAAGAGTTCGGCCGCGACCTGATCCGTACCTGGTGAGAAAAATACGAAAAAAGATTAATTATGCACAAGGTAGTCACTTATTCCTTTTCTCTGTTTTGTTCTACAGCCTAAGATGGAGGAAAATCAATTACTATTGAAGAAAGAGGGCATGAAAGCCGCAGAGAAGATTATTGATAATCTAATGACAGGGAGTAAATCTCTCTTTTCGCTGACTGGGAACTATTCGAATGGGTTTGTGATTGCTAGCTAATCGTGTTGGAAAGATCCATTCAATTTGTTGGGGAACAACCCTCAACTGCTATTGTTTTGATCTTCGGCTGCTTGACTAAATTAGGCTTCAGTACCAACCAGAAGAATTATCTCCTACGAGCCCCGGCTCCAATTTTAGTTCTGGGTTCAGCACGATGAATAGAAAATCGGCTTCCTTTTATGGGAGAGCAGGTAGCGCGAAACGAAGTACCATGGGCCAGGCAGGAACATTTATGACAGGTATAATGAATTATAAGGATACTGAGACATATATTATATAAGTATACTATGTGTGGTGTGTGTGTGTGTGTGTGTGTGTGTGTGTGTGCATAGAGAGATAGAGAGAGGACGAAAAGAGAAGGCTTTACTGCTCATCTAATTTGCTATTTCCTTGATCTTGTAGGTATCGGAATTAGTGATTCTTCGTCCTCGGATGATGTTACAACAAATAACGTTGAGACCCAGGCTCGTAACCTTCCTCGCTCTCTTGAGAGTGGCACAGTTGCAGCTCCCAAAGCAGCTCGCCTCCCTGAGATGATGAACCATGCGATCAACAGACTCCCCTTTGTATCTGAAGCTGATGCTGAGAGATTTCGCAAGCGGTTCAAGCAGCAAGAGGCCCTTGCAATAGCAAACGATGGATTTTGGTACGATAAAAGCTAACACGCTCATCATTATCAATAGAATATATATATATATATATATATATATATATTCTCTCTCTCTCTCTCACACACACACATACATATACACATACACAAGCTGAATTCCTGTGGCAGCACGATGATGACATAACCAGTTTTGAAATCGCAGGTTTCTAGTTTCGAGCTGCTTCGGGCCAGGTACACCTCAAGCCGATAGAAAGCGGAAGTTCCGTAGTAAAAAGGGCCATAACAGAGCGAGCAGCAGCCTCTCGAGCATACCCGATGATGTGGCATCGGAATCTCAGGAAGCTCAAGAGGAACAGTCTCGAATCCGAGGAGCGATTTTCAATAGAATGGCCGAGAATTTCGTAAATCTATTCGATTCGATGCTGACCCCTGACGACATGGCCAACCCGAGTGCCAGGGGCCCAGGTTCGTTGTGCACGGAGAAGGACTTCTTCATGAACATGTACCCTGACGGGCTAGCCCAGACGCTATACTATTCCCTCGTGAGTGCGTATCCGAAGTCGAAGGAAAACTTCTCCGGTGAGTTCCCCTCCAAGTTGAAGGCGATAATTCTGGACTGGACCACCGGTTACCAACCGTATAGAATAAACATCAGCCACTGGATCAATCTTATCAGCCAAGCGATCTCAGACCAGGTATGATGATGATGATGACGACCATCAGCCACCGCTGCTGCCTGCCTCGGCAGCTTTACTGCATTCTATTGGCGCTAGTTAGAGAGGAGAGATTGGAGAACTCAACTTTAATCCTATGCCTGTCCATTTTGTTTGATTTCACACTCTTTCTCTTTCTCCAAACCCCGTCTCACGTCTCTCGCTCTCTCTAGTACATGTAGATGTGTCCTGACATACAGTGAATCTATAATCTGTATGAAGATAGCTGCATCACAAATCAAAGCACATATACGATCGCGCAGTTATGCCCGTGAATATTGTGTGTTGAGTGTGTGCATGTGCGTTTGTGTGTGTGTGTGTGTGTGTTCTCTCCAGCATGCTATTGGCATAGTCGATAACTGTTGCATGAAACTATCTCGCAGGATCGGATGCTGCGCAAGGCCTTTCAACTCAAAAAGAAGATTGTTCAGAGGATGGAGAATTTGGATGAAATGCTCTGTCCTCAGCCCATGAGCAGATCACTTCAGCGCCACCGCGAGACTGCAGATGGTACGAAGATATCCGGTTCTACGAGGCCTGTGACGGCGATTTCTAAGAAAAGCCGTCCAACCACAAAAGCCTCGTGGAAATCAAAATCTAGGACAGCTGCATCGATCTCCGGAGGTGGTCAGGAGAATGAGCGACATGAGAGCATGCCTGCCATTATTGACACTAAAAGGGTTCCCTTCAAAATTGATCGGAAGGTAATATCACTGCCTTACGACATTTCCTTTCTTTCTCCCTAAGTCCCCCCAATCTTCTTTGGAAGAATTTTCGCGGGCTGTCGTCGCAACTAGAATGAAATTTTTAATTTCTCTCATATTATGCGATCCTTTCTTTTTGTTGTGGAGTCTAAGCGAAATTTTACGTTAATGGAAGTCTTTTTGGTTAACTTTCTTTAAACAGTCAACGACAATGTACCACTCTGCTTTGATGTTGCATTACCTTTCGGTGGTAAGAGCAGCCAGCAAAAAGTCCCACGCTCTAACAACGCCAATCTCCCGCCATCTTACCGACGGAAGCGGCGAGACTGATATCGTCGGCAACCTCAGAGCCAAGTACAAGCAAAGTGTTGATCAGACTGTGCAATCCATGCAGGTCCATCACGAGGCTCACAAGGCCTCGGAGTACGAGGATTCAGAGAGGCCTGAATATAAGGAGAGGAAGCAATACGTGGAGGCACAACGCAGAAAAGCACTCAGAGAATCGCAGCAATATGCTATGGCATTGCTGCAACATTACCAAGAAAAAAGGTATGGTCAAACTAATCAAGCCCATCTTCCCGGACGTGGACGTGCAAGCATGTCCCGGTTGGGTGGCTCTGGATCCCGAGTAGTACTGCAATCAAAGTAGTGGAAGAGTATAATCATCACACTTCTCTCTAAACGTGCTTGTCTGTTGTGGAAAAGAGGAAAGCTGAGGAAAAGAAGATTAAAAAGCTGGTGTATGTACATTTGAAACCCACGCGCGGCCGTCGTGGGGTATTTCCCTGCGTTATTCAGTGCTGGATGAAATTGTTGGGCAGACATATCTAGACGTCATTGGTCGGCATTCTGCATACACATTCAAAAGTACACGTAATTAATCGCCTCATGACCAGCCGCCGCTTGTATCCATTATTGCTGTTTTAGCGCACATACGAATGCTAATGTGACAGTCAGCATAAGCGCCGGCAAGCTAGATTAGCCAGCTCTGTGCCCTATTGTATTGCATGTGTGCACTTCAAAGCCGCTGCATCGATTTTTTTCGCAATTCGATCTAGTTCGATCAGTAGTTTCTTACGGGTTGACATGAAGGCAAACATTAAGGTGAAAATAAATTGCGACGGTGGATACCAATGCTAGCATTGAGACAGCAGTTGTAGAAGATGTTACGTAATTTGAAATGCTATGACTCTTTAACGATGCATTAGGTTATACTTCGTGTGCGATGGCTGCCGAGTGCAGGACAGTGGTGTGAACTGCACGTGTGCCTATACTGCGCTGCCACAACGCACGTGTGCAGTGTTTGAGTGTTTGCACATGCTGCGACATCTGTGCATTCCTCGCTTTGGCTTGGTGCAACAGTGCTATTAAACTATGGACGAATGGCTGGTATATCTTAGCGTCAGTCATGCTTTGATCTATCCCAGACAGTGCTAGCTAAAGCTCATTACGCTTCATGCATACGATGCAAGTAACCTGTCAACTGTGTGTGTACGTCTTACGGGTCTTTAGTCGTAATAAAGAAAAAAAGTGCAAGTAGATCGAGCTGGTGCTCTGATCGCGATCTTAATATAGCTACATAAGAGCAAGAATGTAATCTACACATCACCACGCCCGTCATAAAATTGCCACAAACAAAGCTACGATTCCACCAACAATTGCCAGAGTAAAGAGTTTACATCTAGCAGCATTCGCACCGGGAACAAAACGTGCTTGGAATATCTGCATTACTGATTTCTTCCAAGCTTCGCTCCAGCCAACCCGACTCTTCTCTATCCGAGCTCTCATCTCTCTAAGCGTTGAGCCTTCTTTTGGAAACCGTTTCAGAAGATCGCATATTTGAGCAGCAAGCTTCTTTGCGTCATTGAAAATATAGCCGTTGATGCCGTCACGAACCAATTCACCCACGCATTTGAAGCCGTGGGCACAAACAGGGAGGCCACATCCAAACATATCCACAACTTTCATTGGAAGGTCTAGGCCGGAGGATGACGTATGGAGAGATACGCCAATGTCCGCCGCACCAAGAAGCTTAGGATAGTCTTCGCTCTTCAGCCATGCAGTCACCACTTTCACGTGCTTTAACTGGGAGGTGTGGAGCTCCTTGAGAAACGATTCGAGCATCGGGCCACGACCAGTAATTACGATCAGTACTGGGGGCAGCTTTCTATTTCTGTGAATCTCTTCATCGATGAGCTTCGCAGCATCTAGCAGCATGGTAAGATCCTCGTCCGGGGTCCAACTTGTGGAGCTGACCAATAGTGCCGGCCGGGAAGGTTCCATTATGGCTGAAGGAGGAGAAGCACTATCTTTGTGTGCGTCTTCACATTGGTATGAGAAAGAAGTCGTGCTCTTAATCTCACGCTTTTCCTCCGAAGCTGCTCGGTCAGCATTCTCCCGTCTCAGCTTCCTTAGCCACGGGGCTACATCACTCAAACACCCATCCCTCTCCAGACGAAGAAACAACTCATGCTTCTCGCCTGTGCCAAGCGATTTGAAGTGACGAGGAGGGTGGTCGTGCATCACCTTTGCCGAAATGCTCCACTGTTTCTCAAGAAAGCTCCGCATTGCCTCTGTGACGCAGATATTTTCATCACTGCTTCGTCCAACTACGCGCTCGTACATGCGTGCGAACCTCACAAAAGGGTGATTCATCCTATTTCCGAATCTGATAGCGAGGAGGGTGTAGCCCATGTTGTGCCAATCTATTACAAAGCGCGCCGAGAGCAGCCAGGTGGCCAGCCGAACGACCAGCAACGCCGGAAGGCCAGGCGGGTTTTGAACGATCACGCTTTGGTAACGAGGCAGGGCGAGGAGAAGCAACCAAAACAATTGTAAAATCTGCAGGATCACTTTAACTGGTGCCCATAAAATAAAAAGGTATTTCGGGACCGGTAGAGGGAACTCGGCCAAATGGTGGATTGTAATACGCGTATCTGCCCTGACTTCAGGGAAGGGCTCCGCCCCTGCATAGCCTACTAAGTGCACGTGGGATTTTTCCATCTCTGATAGAGATAAAGCATGATATTGCATCCTAGGGCTTCGTCCGATGTCCCCCAGAACAAGGACGACGGTCCTCCTCACCGTGCCTTCCTCGCTGACGTTCGCCATTCCCCCTCCGACTCGGCTGCTGACGCAGAAGAAGGTCAGGTACGACAGAGAAAATAGATAAATTTTCCGAGGCAGATATTACTAAGATATAATTGTTCTACCCATACTCAACATCCTCTTCGTTAGTTTTTACCATAGCTACAAAAAAAAGGCTTCGATATCCATGGGTATTTGGGTAAAAACATCGATGTTTTTTTCACTGATGCGAATCGTGTTGCTGGAATGCTCTCTGCTCAATGGGTGATTCAGCTTCAGCACCAATTCCTCTGGATTCTCGAGAATGGAAGCAGTTCCTTGACCAGTGATCACCGAGAGGGGCAGCATCGACCAAGAACTGAAAACAAAAAGGACTGCTCCTGTCAATGTGGGTTGGCACGTGCGTTTTCTCACCTAGAAACAAGTGCAATGCAAAGGTGGATGTGAGCAGCCAGAAGTGCAGGGTCTCACAATCTGCGAGCAACTCTCCGTGTGAAAGAAATGTGAATCAGAGCGGGTGAACACCGCCCGGTGAAGCCTCAAGCTCAAGGAACAGCAATCTCATTCCTCTCCTCCACCTCGCTAGCTCGGTCTGTCTCATTTTTGAGTTCTCTTCTTCTCTTCAATTTGTTCTGACGACAACGCTCTCCGCTGCTCTTCCCCCCCCCCTCCCTGCTGGTGGCACAGCACCACCTGTTGCTGACTGTCGACAGGCACGCAATTTATTTGACATCTGACTGAACTTGAATGGACATGCAAGCCCTAGCTAGCTAGCTGCATCATGCGCTTGCATGCTGGCTAGCTTGCACATGCGAACTTCGCTGTCACTTGATCCACGCTGCGCTTTGGACAAGCTTGGCCACGCTAGCACGTGCACGTCGATCTTGCATGTTCGTTCATCGGTTTTGTGAGTGTGAGGCTTGCAACGATGCTGTTGACCGTGGCACTCCGATCATTGTTGCACAGCTCTGCCAGTTGTTGACACAGCTCCAGAGCGCATGCTAGCATGTGATGTGCATCTATTGTTGCAAAGTCACAATGATGAAATCATGCACAACCGCAATCTAGCAATGGCGGTGTGGTGTGCTGAGCATGCCCTCGCAAACAGATGCGACTGCATTGTGCCACTGTCGCACATCAACATGTTTAGGCACGTGGCTACTTCTTGCTTCTCCTTCGCCTTCCTCGTTTGCGTTCCCCTCGCCGTCCACCGCTTTTCCCAGCGTTGATAGCTACATCAACTACCGTTCCTCCCCCCCTTTTTGCTTTGTTAACAGAACCTCGTGTTTTGAGGAAGCTTCTCAAGTCGTGGATCTGCTCCTAATTCAAAAATAGCACTTTAATCCCATGCCACGTGTTTTCGGGGAACATCTAGCAGCTAACTAATCATGTGCAAACTTGAACTCTCTTTGTCGAATTTAAAGCTGGCTGCCTCATTTTCCATGCACGTGTCCATGCGCAAATGAACGGATTGTGGCAAGAAGCAGTGACCTGCAATTCTTGAATCTTAGCCTCTTTGAGCTTTATACGTCGCACACGATCCTCCTCTCTCAGCCTTCTCGCAGTCTCCACTTTCTTACGCTTATTTTCTTGACGCTTCAACAACTCCGTATTCAAGGACTAGCAGTGATAGGAGGAAAATTGGACAGAAAGGTAGCAGGGAGTTCGAAGAAGACAGTTATTCTAGGTCCAAACTTTCACAAAGGGTATACACATATATCCACATGATACCTGCATCCTTTCGCGACGTATTTTCACTGCTTCAAGCTCGGAGCTTAACGCCTTTATCGTGGGTGGCGACAAGAATCAGGAAGGGCGGTTGCGTATGGAACACATATATCTTTTGCATACAAACATTGTAGCGGGGTAAATTAAATGAGTAAGTTTGGTCTTGCCGTTCACCCACCTTTTTCTTCTTCTGTGCTACTACCAGCCTCTGCTGCGCCCCATCCAAACGCTGGAAGACTTCCTGGTTCAAAGCCCTCAGTTGCCGGAGCTGATCATCATTATTACATGTAAGGCCGCTATAGATTGCGTAAGTAGGAGGACATAAAACCGATGATAACTATCGTCTTCCTTTCCTTCTCACCCAAACAGAATAATCCCAAAACAAGCTGCGACCTTCCCCTGGATGAGCTCCGTCTTGCGGTTCGCTTGCTGTCGGGAGTCCATGAGGCGGCGCTCGAAGTGGGTCCGCTGCTGCGCCAGCTGCTGCTTGAGGAGATAGTTGAACTCCACGGCGATCTGAGGGATTGTACAGTTTATGCTCCGCCATGCAGGTGGTGGTGGCGATGATGATAATGAGAATGATGATTATAATGGCCACAAAAAAGGGTGGGGAAGCGTAGGGACAAATCAAACGGTAATTGACACCGTTACTGCAACACCACCACCGCATCTCTGGTGAAGGAACTAGACATGGTAGAGCAGCCCCTATGAAACGGCAAGGAATAGAGCACAGATACGGTGGTTGGGGGAAGGAAAGCTGCACCTGCTCCAGTTTCAGGCTGTTTGCGTGCTCGCTATCGGTGAGTTCCTCCCCTGCATCCTGACCCAGTCCTCCACTCCCCTCCATCGTACCGCTACTATTCTCACTGATGCCCATCATTGCGGGGTGTTGAAAACGGCGCGATCGCGATGAGTACTCCACAGGCTGATATTTGGTATGTGTGGTGAGAGATTAAGAAAAGAGAGAGAGAGAGGGGGGGGGGAGGGGGGTGGATAGAGGGAGAGGTAGCAATATTGGGATAATATTCCTCTCTAAATACCCCCAAAATAAATGATCTCACCTTTCCATCTGCTGTCAGCATCAACCGCGATACGTAGCTGTTGTCATATAAGTCGACGTCAACACCCGACGATGATGATATAATGCTGGCACTATTCCTACAACTGCTGCACCACTAATTCTTCCCACGTGTATCTAGTTTAACGAAACTGACGTCAAGACGAAGAAGGACGTGGAGCCACCCTATTTCATAGACTGTTCTTTAATGTATTCATTCGTTTTTGTGTGTATTTTCCCCTTTATTTCGAATCGTCAGTGCCCCCCTCTCCTCTTTCCAGATATTTACCTTCTACTAGCGTGGTCCCAAACGGTCGGGGTGACATCATTACCTCCACCAACGCTCACAGCGAATGGGTGGTTCTAGAACAGAACAGTAGGATAGTATTACTAGCAGTAGCGACAGGGACCAAGACACGATACAAATGGCCAAATAGAGGTCAGCGTTATAGTATAGCTACTTATCTATGCATATCATTTGCAAATATATGCACGTGCAATCCTCGTATATCCACCCCTCTCCCCCTCAGAACTTGAGAGAAGACGTGTACCCCTTTACATGTCGGTAAACATTGAGGTCTTCTTGCAAGTCAACAGCATGCAGCAATGTACACCGCACACACATGCACGCACAAGACCACTCGACGGGGCGATTAGGGTGCCTTAATATTTTATGTAATATCGCCACAACATCAACCGTGCTTTTGAAGTGATTCGGACTGTGAATGGAGCACGATATGCTTCCTGAAAGAGCGAATCATGAAAAGCAAAAACGTGTGAAATTTTTGCACCAAGTAAATGGGGGGCAGGGGGCGGGGGGGCGTTCGTTTTCATCTTTTATCAATGTCGCCATCATCTGCCGCTGCTAAAATCTTTCATTGGAAATGGTTGTTGTATTGTTGTTGGGTCGAAATGGTTGGTAGTAGGAAGAGTAGTACCACATACGATGCACATCCAAAGCCCTGTCACCGCATCACACTCCTCACAAGAAGAAGGTGCTTTATCCACAAACACACAATACACAGAACACATAAGCAAGTTTGCGTCGTATATTTGACATGTTCTTTCGAAGTGTCCTCGATGTCCGTTTCAATGTTTCTCAATTTTTATTTATTTTTTTTATTCCTCTGATCGTGAGACATCGTGTGTGTGCATGTTTGCTTGCGTACGGCATGGCTGGGTGCTGGCTCTGCACACGGGGCACGAAGCATCCGACCATTTGGCCAAGCACTCAAAATGAAACCTACATGAATGCCAGATATATGACGAGTGAAGAGGATGATGAAGAAACAGAAGAATACATGAAATATTATTGCTATTAATCGCGACGTTGCGTCTTTGCATCTAATTTGGTGGTAGGGTAGAAGTTGCTATTCATACATGACCATTCCACAAAGAAAAATCGGAGCAGGTTCTGGGCCAGCAACTACTGCAGATGCTACAATTCAAAGAAATATGTTCAGCTTACATATGCATGCAAAGGCTACGAATTCCGGCCTTCCTTTCTTCTTCTTTTTCTTCGCCATCCTCGCCGCTCATGTTGGAACTGGCGATTGGCTCAAGACACACAGGGCACTTATCGCATACTCCATTCCCGCTTCTCTCAGGAAAACACCAGTGTCGTAGAGCTGATGAAGCCGACGATAGGGATGATGACGAGGACGATGCCTCGTGTTTCGGATTTGGGGCCGATGTTTCCTCCGAATCATCCTTACCACTGTCCTTCTTCACATCCCCGCCGTCATTACTACTAACATGATGACTACGACTACGAACCGGAGTTGGAGCCAAATTTGTCGCCTATCAGAACATTAATGGAACATATAACAGATTGCAGGCCAGCAAGAATAGGCAAACGTATTTGCATCTGGCTAAAAATAACGATGACTTGTTCTTCCTGTAAAAACACTCCCAACTACCCCCTGTCTGCTTCTTCCACTTCCCCACTACCATCATTATAATCACAGCTACTACTTTTGATACTACCGCGTATAGTCATACGCAATTTGCACATACCATAAGAAAGGAGATTTTGCATCGAAGGTGGGGTTCTAGACTTGAAAACGACTGCCCGTTCATCTTCTCAACGAAGTCTTTAGCGTGCTGAGCGGCACAAACGTGTGAATGGAAGTTTCACCGCGAAAGCATTGAAAGTGACGCATGTAGATGAAAGACCTTTGACGTTCGGAATCGGATGAAAATAGCGTACGTCATCTCCTCGTCGCTACTACTTCCGTGCTTCGCGCTGGACGACGAGCTTAGATCGGGAACGATCACCTCGACGACTTGAGCATGGATGATGTGGTCCATGAAGCCCGAAAGAAACTGTTTGTGACACACAACGTAAAGCCATTAGCAATGTGTGTGTAATCGCAGAGATATAAAATCGCTACATGGTAGAGGTCGGCGATGGAGAAGTGAAGTGGAACTTTCTCGACACAAACGCCACACGGATCTTTTTTCTTAGTAGCTGCAGGACTCCATGCTTTCCTGTGGGGATTCTCCCTCTTCTTAGATTCAAACGCTTTGGGCACAGAACAGAGCGCGGCGCGACCCTCGAAGCGCTCCACCGACGGACTACCGAGCGAAAAGCGAAGGGACTCCATTTCGGACAGAGAAAATGAACAGTTGTTGCTAGTGTTGCTATACATATTTGGGACTTAGAAAATGATATATACTGAAAACATCCTCAGTTTTATTATCTCAATTCTCTGCCGCTCACTTGGATAAGAATGCTGTGGTAGTTTTTCGCATGTCTCAACAATATCGACCCAAAGAGAGAAAGCCACATTGGGAATCAGCTGACGCCGCTGACGCCACTCAGATTGCGCTCTGATAAAAAACAAATACAGCAAAAAAGGGAGATAATCGACACGATAAAATGGCATTGGATTTTGATACGCGACTAATGCATCATGCGCAATTTGTCGAAGTTTCCCATGAAACTCGTCTTCGGCAGCAAGCAGATGCTTTAGTGAAGCAAGGTGCTTTAGTGCGCTGCGCACTAATACTGCCGCTTCGTTCCGGATCCACGTGGACACAATGCCCTTTGCATTGCAATTTCGACGAGAAAGTTGAAAAACAGCATGTCTTTGTTTGAGGCCGGGCTACCAGAACGACGAGGGTTACACGCGCGGACTAGGAAATGTTTTATTAGGGTTTGGGGTAGAAGTACACTTGGTCCCAAGCTCCATCCTTCGTCCCCAATGACGGCGGACTCCAGGTGGGTTGTCAGCGACTCCCTCAAAACAGCAGTCTGCCTCCTTCAAGTATCATGGGGTGTGAGAAATACCACTCGATCGCTGTTGCCAATACACCTGCAACGGATGTCATGGTCGCTATTTTAAAACCTTGCATGGCCTCCATTTTGATTTCTCTTTCAATCAGCTTGTGCACGTTCAATAGTCTCGTTTTCGGGGTCTACTTTGTCGGGGCGCATGAGCCGGCGGCCTTCGGCTGGTGAAAAAAACGTGCTTACCTCATGTTATTACATTCTTACTGACAATTCATAATTAGGGAAGCGTACAATGTGCTGAACTCAATTGGAATAGTAATAGAGATTTCCCTGTAGAATTTGGGAAGCGTTTTTTAATTTGTGATGTGTTGTGTTCTTTTCAGGCTATTTTGTTAACACTTTTTCTGGTAATAGTAGTACAAATAACAGTTTAATTGCTGACTACTTTCCTCGCAGTTCTTGACCTACCTTGTGAGCAATGCTGCATACTCTACGGCTAATCTCACGGCAAAGAAACCAAAATTTTCGTCTGGGATCATAACTTGCGGTGATTTGTGATAGAAATAAACTCTTTCTGACAAGTGGCGTTCCTGAATTCATACGATATTCAGGTGTCGTTGTCGTTCTTCTCACCATGCTGACATCAATGATTGGGACGTTAGTCGCCGATGATTTCCGGTTTAACGCTGCGAAACACCTTGCAATATCCGTTACAATTTGGGTTGCAGGAATATTCTACTTGTACTCTTTGTGGAGGCTGAGAAGCTTCTTAATCGAAACTACGAAAAACTCAACGGGAATGTCTAAAGCCTCAACCATCCGATCGACAACAACACGATATGAAGAAAAGAATACCATTTCTCAAAACCTGATGAGACTTCCCGAAAACAGGAGGGAGGGTGCGAGCGAGATGTCAGAGCTTTCACCTAAGAGAGTGTCGCACTTTGGGGTGTCCCAGCAGGTGCATAAGCCTGCGAGCGTACAGAGGGAAGAAAATTCCAAAACGATGGGGGGTCGATTGGAAGTGTCCGTGTCGATGAGTGCGAGCATGACAGGGCCTTCTCGCTCAGCAGCGTCTAAGTCTGCTAAATCTCACCAATCTCCGAGATCATCGGGAGCGAATCTTTTGAGGCGTCGAAAGCAGAAAGCTGTAGCAGCAGCAAAAACAATTAGAAAGCTAAATTGGCTTATCTTATCAACATTACTTCTTGTTCCTGTTATTGGTGTGTCATTTATTTATTACTTTTTTGTCCAAGCGACGATCGATATCTCATATTCTGAAGATTGGAGAATTGAATCGGAAAACTATAAAGATGATGTAGATTTCGGGATGTGGCTTTCAATCGTTGGAAATATGTACTTCATGTACTACTCTTCCCCTCGGAGTAGCTAGATAATAGAAAATGTACAGCATATACTATGTTTTTAATCTAGTTTGCTTAAATAGCAAACGAACTGACTTAACACGTGTAATTTTTGCATGCTGCCGTGTCCGTTGTAAAGCTACGTATATTTAGACATTATCCGTCATCAGCGATGTGTCAAACTGTGCAGCGCAGCGTGGGATGCAATATTTATCGCCGGCTCAGAATCATGAAAACAAAACATCATCTGCCTGCTGGTGCTGCAAGTAATGCAAAGCACATCTCTAAAATCATGCCGATTGATTGATTCCCCATGCTACTAGTATGCTAGCATGGCTGTCCACATGCATACAGGGAAATAGTCTTTGCGAAAAATAAGCTCTAATAAACGGCATTATCTAGATCATATCGGAAGATGGAATACTGTGACAATACTATGAATAAAACTAGACATGCGACGGAAAACATGCTACGCTGCTCTTTTGAATCACCAATCAATGTAAGACTAGGCGCCACTGTTTATTTTAGCCACGACGACGAGCTAGGACGCAATGAACACGTTCGCAAGCTGCTATTTCTTTACATACTTTTTAATCAATGTACAGGTCCCATGCGTCCTCCAGGACGCTAGTAAATTTCGCCCAGTGCTTGATTAAGAAAATAATTGGAAGTGAGTATTTCGAAGGAAAAAACAGATGGGCATGAGACAAAGATTTCAATGATTCGCAACCACCAACCCGACCTTTTGTTGCTAGTAGAAATCTAAATCACTCAGACAGCAAATACCTGTGTGGGCGCTGTGGTGAGGATTATGCACGGCTGTATGATCGTCCATTGCATCAACGTTTTCGTTTTCCTGAGCCAAGCAATATGCAGCAGTATTTTAAGATGAGAGAGATCCTATAGGAAGGGCGCGAACTCATTATATTGGATGTATTTAGTTTTGGCCTAGTATAGGAGTGCTGCCATACGCACATACACACAGCATTCAGATATTTTTGAAAGCAAAACGGGTTGTGACCAGGGATTTAAATCCGTCCTTGTACTGCTTTTCACTCCATCTATTTTATTATCGCCATAAACAATTGCGGTTATTTCCAATGAGAATATGCTTCATCAGAACAGCGACGCGCATGCACGTTACTTCGAGTTTCATCGATATTCGAACAGAGGGGTGGAGGTGTGGAATTGTGAGCCCCCAATCATTCATGTAGAAAAACTAACCCTCCCTCTTCCCAACATCGTTATCTTCTCTTCTCCATCCTCCTCCTCTTACAGCATGTAATAAAAGCCCCACTGTCCTTTGCTGTATTCATACCCCGACTTTTGTAGTGCGTTCACGTGCCGATCATAGCCCACGTTGTAAAGAATCTGAACATTGCGAGAAAGCGAGGAGGAAAGTGAGCTCACAAACGAAGAAAGTACCAATACAAAAAACTCGAAATCATAGCGAGAATGTTTCCAGCCCAACAATTACTCCATGAATACGACGCATCGCCGCAAGGTAAAATTTCCCTCTGTCAAAAAAATCTGTTTTATTTTTGGAAGACTCTCTAAGCTGTGTATTGGTTTCGCATACGCGGAATCGTCTGAGAGCATTCTTCGTACGATTCGAGACGGAGGTCTCCTCCTTCATCATACTCTAGTTGTGTAAATAACCAGCCACCAATAATTTAGGATCATAACCATGATGTAGAGCACAAGATCCAAGATGATTCATATGCGTCAAAAAGGCTGCCATTATTACTTCCTACTAATCCTAACCACGCCGCACCTGAACAAGAACATCATACATTCTTCCAGATTCGGTCTTAGCGCCATCCTTGAGTTCCTAGATAGAATGGGGAGGTGGGGATGACGACGACGACGACGACGACGATGATGATGATGAGGATCACCATTGGAAGAAAAGAAAGAGGAAAGAAAGAAACATCTTTCAGAACGTCACCAGTGGTCATTGTTATGGGACGTCGATATAGCTCTCTTCGCAGCATGGCAGGCAACAATTTAATCGGTATTTTCCACACATAACAAGCTTCGCGAAAAGTACAAAAACAGAAACTCTGCACTTTGCCTACATGTTGGGCGGGGTCGGCTGCTGCGAAGGTCTTCCGAAGCTCATCGATGCTTAGAGCGGCATCAACGGCTGCCAACAGCCTAGAATTTCCTTCCACTGCTCGTGCCTGGCGGTCCAGAAGGAAAGTGGCTTATATTTTATACTTATTGAAGTATCGTGTCTCTCTCTCTCTCTCTCTCCCTCTGTGTGTGTGTGTGTGTGTGTGTGAGAGAGAGAGAGAGAGAGAGAGAGAGAGAGAGAGTATTATATGCGTATATATGGCATATACAAAAATGTATTCCATTGCTACCTAGACTATCGTACAATCTAGTAGTAGTAGTAGTAAAAGTAATAATGCTCGAACCAAGTCATCTTTGCTCCACACAAGGCAACGCAATGTGCGAGAGGTAACCTGTCAGCAACAAGGAGGTCGGATAGGCGAAGAAGGACAAATAAAGGAAGAGAAGACCAAGATCAAACATCATTTTAGACTGATTCTTTTTATGCAAACAAAATGAGATCCGCAGCTCTCATGGTTAAAAAAATGACAAATGACCTCGGTAGAAGACATCGATTTGTCGATGTACAGTGAAGTGTGCACACCGAGAGTGCCCTGCAGCAAAAAGAAGAACAATGTGGAGCAGGCAACAGAAAGAAGAAACTCCAATCATATCGTAGATGGTGATATGCTACCGCTCATATCGAGGCATATGAGGAATGATGGTGATGACGAATATAAGGATGATGATGATGACGACGACGACGTCAATGAGGAGGATGATGATGATGATGATGATAATAATAATAAATAGCATTGCTTTCATATCAATAAGAGTTCTGCGTTATTGAATTGATTGCTCACCACAAACTGACACGTGGTTAGATTATACAGCGGTTTCCCCCCCTTTGTGACTGTGACTTTGCCGTTCACGATCAAGAACACCTTGTCGTTCAGCGCATTTTCCTGCACAGGGAGAGCAAGAGGCATGCAGAAGGTTTGTAATAAGGCAACCCACTCAAATGTTCCACGATCGAATCGGGAAATAAAACTTATTTTGACGGAATTGACGCTACTCTCAACACCTTCGTCAGCTCAGTTCCTTTCGTGTATTCCTCGGACACCGCGGTTTTCATTAGGCTGGCAAAGTCCGTTTTCTGTAGACTGGGAAACACATGCCTGTGAACCTCATCCAGATTTACCTGAATAAGAAAATAAAGTACCATGAGGAGGAGGAGATGTTCCATGAGGAAGGCAGGAGGCGCAGCGGGGGTAATGGCGGCAACTTATTACAACCTTGGAATCGATCCACGACATACGACTCTTGTAGTATAGGTCGCCTACCTATTAGAGAAGAGCAGCATCAGCGGCGGCATCAGTCTTATCGAATTGAAGTTAGTTTGCAGGATGTGAGTATTTTCACCCATAGCAGATTGATGGCCAGAAACAGTGCGTTCCATCGGAAAGGCAGCCAAAGAGGAAATCCCACTGGAAGAGACAGACAGACAGAGAGAGAGAGTATGCATCTCTCGTAAATGAAGGCTCTAGAGAAGATAATGTTAGACGAGGAACGTGCCTGGGTGCCAGTAGTTGAAAGCCATCATCGATCCTATTGATGCTATAGCAAAAGCGCGTAATGCCAACATGTCCGACTCGGCATATCTAGGAAATCAAAGAGCGAATTTCAGCTAGGTATTCTCACTATACACTTTTATTGAGTATGCTTAAGGCATTACGAGATTGCCAGCATGCCGAAGGATGCGTGTCCACATATCTCCGAAGCTGACATCTCAACTTCTGAAACAGTGGTAGAAGAACATGGTAGAAGAACATGGAATATATAAATATACGTCAGAATGATACACCGTCGCTCCGTTAACAAACATATGATGCTCAGAACCGTATCCAAAAGCACTGAAACGTCTCTTTTGTATCATCCATTGCCGAAAATTGCCGCCTCTGATTTAATAATTTCTTAGGATTTGGGGGTGAGATCAGAGAGTGAATCGTCAAATACCCTTTGGAGACATTAATCCAAGCTCTTTCCCAATTGTTGTACATACCCCCAGGCCAGTGCGTAGGCCCTCTATTCATTATCTGTTCATCGAGTAATAGCGATTCAATCTCGATTCAATCCTAACACATAATGACAATATTCTGCCATGTCGTTTTGACCTTCACTTCTTGTGAAGCTCTTTCATTCTTATCGGACTTTAATCTTTTGAGGCGTAGTATCCGACGACCATTCAGTGCAAATGAGGTGTCGAATCTCCGTGATATGCTCCAGAAGAATTTCTTTCTCAACATCTTATCTCCAACCAAGCTGAGGGCAGCTGCTTGTTGCAACTGACGGGAACGCACTGAAGTCCTCACACGGGAGCAGCAGCAGCAGCAGTAGCACTAGCAGTAGCACTAGCAGTAGCAGAGATGCACAAGAACTACTAAAGCTCAGACGAAGCCATAGGAGCAAATGGCCACTTGCCGATCGGTAGGGGCTGGGCAGGAAGCAATTAGTGTGAGAGTCTTTTCTGTCGACGTACCGGTAGTTCAGTCTCATTACGATGTTTCGCCGGTTATTCCTATTCTAACTGCACCGGAGTCTTCGATGCTTTCCGAATGCGTTCGGGCTCGGCGACACGACGTCGACGTAGCCTTTTCCCAGACGGAGAAGAAAAAGGGGGATTGGAGAAAACCCACGAATCTCTCCGAATCTCCCCCAACCTCGAGAACGAACTTGCCATCGGTACCCGATATTTTTCCGTAATCATCCGGGGCTCTTGCACAGGGTCGTAATGGGTTGAGGAGCGTTCCGGAATTCTACACGTGCGACACCGACATGGGCTTGACGCAAGCAAATAAATCTGGAGTATTTCGTCCCGTCACATGCTGGGCATTATTTAATCGGAACGGTTCTTCTGGCAACTCGCCCTCCACCTCCGAATCGGACAAGAGTTACCTCCGCTGCGTATCATGGCCCCCCAACCGTCGAAAGGTGTGTTACGGCGGGATATCTGTGGTGATTAGGATGCGTGATAATGGTGGTGGTAGGTAATGGCGATGGTGCCAAAGAGGCCTCGTCCAAACAATGTATCTTTGCGATGAATAAGACTCTTTCCGTGGAATGTGCATCGGGGAAGGCGCAACAATTCTTAAATGACGCCCTTCATTATCTCTGAATGCTTTAATCAGGCTTGGCCAAACTTAACCAAAAATCAGCCGTGAAGTCCAAGATCCCTCCTGACCAGCTGCTATGGTACGAGAAGGTAAGAACGTATTCACCCTTCCAACCAAGGTTCCTATGATAACGAGGATGATAAATCTTAAAGGTATCACTGGTTGTTGGGAGTATGATGGTAGTCGTATTGCTACCGTTCGTGGGGACTGTTGTGGGCGTCGCTGTGCTTTGGGATGCTTTGGATCGGTAAACGATATCATGTCTTCAATGCTTTCAAGTCAGGAGTTTTGGTAAAGAACGTGACGCCTATGCATCTCTCTACTATACAGTGGCTTCATGGGTAGGCCCTTGGATGGCATCCTCATGACTTCGGCAACAAAGTTCAATGACCTCACTCATGTCGGTTTAAGAAAGATGGGGGGAAGTTTTGATTCGAAATTTATAAAATTCAGCAGCTGATAGATAATCATCAATAAATGCGACCAGGATTTCAACAAGAAGTTTGTAAAGAACAGCGAAGACTCTTATATGGTGCGGCAATTAGAAACTGAGATTCATGCGCTATATTTATAACTCAAGAATGCATGTTCCTTAACATATTAGGTGAACACTGTGATACTGCTAGGGGTTGTTGTCCCGTCATGCTGGCTCTACTGCCTCTATTCTACAGTTACACATGGATTTTCTCCCCTTCTGTGCTTCGCGTGAGTCATATATTTTCTTAATGAGACTTTCATTGTGACACTAAAACTCGGGATTGTGGCAGGTATCACGTGTTCCGTATTGGCCCATACTTCATGAACTTCGCTTACGTGTACACGCTCTGCCACAAAGTAGGCTTCTTCGGCACCGATTAATGTTTATTGTAGAAGGCAATTATGAGTGTATTTCCATACATTAGGAGGGACATACACGCCTCGGCCTTTGGCGACCGCAATACAAGTAGTTTGCGTGTGTGTCTGAGTGTGTGTTTGTATGGTATACTAACACGGAGAAGAAACAACACTTGATAATACAGTAATATCCAATAGGATGTGGCCAACAACGTTGATGAATACCAATGATACTTTGATAGGCACTAATGCTACTTTTCTGTGCATGTAGGTTTCTGAATAACATTTTCAATTGGTGGATTGGCTTGTTCTACGGGGTACCTACGTGCGCGTGCTCGTAGCCTTCCCTTTGGAATCGAGCTGCTAACACAGAGCGAAAAACAATTATCATAAGTAGCACGGACCCCTGTCATAGGGAATATGTTCGCTGTCAAGCAATAACATTATCGTTGTATCATTTATAAACTTTTACGTCAGGTCCTTCCCTCTTCCTTTGCGTACGGGCACAGCATCAACCACCACAAATACAACAACGGCCCTCATGATGTGGTACGTCGCTTTACATTATCTCCGCGCGACCATTTGCCCGTCGCATTCGAGCCACTTTCGCATACGATTTCTCTCCCATTCGCAACATTTAAATTTCAGCTTCACACACACACACACCACACACACACACACACACACACACATAGTAGACCTTATGGAATTAATATCATCAGGTAACGACGTCGGACAAACCTAGGGATAATTTCCGTAATTTCTTGTGCTACCTGCCGAGATGGTTCGGCTATGCTTCCAACATCACCACTACTATCCAGTTCTATAACGTAAGAATAACGATGAAGAAGGGGGTCGTGATGGTGTTGATAATCATGGTGATGGTAATGGTGTGGGAAGGGGAGGTTTTAAGCTCTAGCATCATTTTGTCTACAATTTCATCATGACCTGCTTCCTCCCCTCCCCTCCCTTCTCCAGGAAGGAAACCTCCAAATCGCTATGAAAATGGTCACAGGTATCATCATATACCTCTCTGGGATCTAAACACATCGTTAGTATCTATAATTCGGCATTTCAGAGTTGACCACCCTCCCCCCCCTCTTGTAGGCTGATTATGCTTCAACACGTTAGGGTCGTTGTACTTTGTTTCGTTCGCGTGCCTCGTGAGCTTCCTGAGTCCGACGTTCGCCTTCTGGTATGCAGCAAACAAACGAGATGTTCGATAAGATATCTGTTCGAATCTCCACGCCATTGAGAGCCTCACGTTGTTGCGTTTGTTGTTGTTTGCCAGGTTTGTTCTCTTCCCCATGGGCGAGAATGTGTTGTTGCTTGCCTGCGTCAATTGGTGCTGGCATGCGTTCCTTAGTCCCGATGACCCTGAGGACGAGTGCGTAGTAGGAGGAGTAGTAGTAGTAGTAGTAGTAGTAGTTGTAGTTGTAGTTGCAGTAGTTGTCAAACGTTTTCGTGGTAGTGATGATAAAATGATTCTGAAAGATGATGATGATCATGATGATGACGACGATGATGAAGTTTTCGTCGTTGATTCTCTTTAAAGAATGTTGATGGTGCAGATACGTCGGCTCTATCACGATCTTTGACGGACCCATCAACGTATTGCATGAAGACTACCACGTAAGATCCTCCCCCCTCTCCCACCCTACTTTCCCCCCAATTCTCTTCTAAACGAGAACTCGTTAAGTGGAAACTTATAAGAGGAGGGAAATTCGAGCCACGCAAAGCAATGAATCCGAAAACTTCCATCATACAGGACATAAAAACACCCTAACTGTTGCCCATTTTTTAGGGTTGCAACTGTAACCATTTATCTGCCAACATGACTCAAGCGTGGTGACTTTAGCTGTGCTGCTGGTGGTATTCAGGTCGTTCACCATCAGTATCCTGGGGCTCACTGGACCAAACATCCAGATTTGTATAAAAAGCACGAGAAATCCGGAGAATATGCGGACCATGTATGTGCGTGGTGCTACTACATTGGAGGACTTTGGGGCTGGCCTTTTTCCGATTCAATCCTGTTCATAATTTTATCGTTCCTGGAATTAGTTTCTACGAAATAGAAAATACAAAAAACGCGTTCGATGTTTAATTTTGCACACGTATTTCTCGCTTGCTATACTGCATTCTGTCACGATAACGTCGTCGAGGGGCCTGGTATCGATCGTCCAGGAGCTGTGTAAAGCATAATTATATTCCCCTCTACTTTCTTCTCTCGTCAGGTGGCCACAATGTTCCGCAACACGCATGCGTTCGAGATGTTCTTCCTCATCATACTTAGGTCGGACGCGATTTTCAGCAACTACCCAAGATTTTAGCTATGAAATCCACGAGAGATGAGATTAGAGACTGTGTTTACCATAGATTGGGTCGAGGCGGCGTGACTGATAGTAAACCGTTCCCTCGTTCATCCTAGAATATCACAGCATGCCCACGCACACACAGTCCAACTGGTCATTTTGCACTGTGAAAGTAACAGTATGACTAAGAAAATTCTCGCTTGACATGATTCAGGGAATACGACCAAATGGCGGAGAAATTCTACGATCCAAAGGATAAGCTCTCCCATGATGAGAAAAAGGTACGAGAGATTTTGGTGCACTACCTGCCATAGATGATGATTAGTAGTATATATCAATTCCGTTGTCATCAATTCCTTACCAGGATCTCATCAAGAAGCGCCTCCGTACATGCTGGTGGGGCCCTCGAGCAAACTTGAACATTAAACTTCAGGTTATTACATATGAGGATACATAAATGAATGATGGTTCTGTGATAATATAGGAGCTGTCTTTATCATATGTATTCTCATGCCAGCCTCTGTGTTCATCCGGTGCATAGGGAAAGGAGATTGGAAATCTGATGGATGGAAGGCCGAACGTGGATTCCAAGAAGACAGACTAAAAAAATTATGCATACTCATAATATATGTGATGTGGCTGTATCGGTGATTGTTGATTTTATTGCTTAGTCATGCAATGACATCAACGATATTCACATAAGGATCTGACAACTCAAGTGTATAATACATAGTCACGCAGTATACGTGCCAGCGCAATGCGCCATGTACCATATGACCTTAGCTCTTTAGCTAGCTAGCTAGCTAGACATCTGACCGCCGCTTAATATGGCACGCAATGCAATACGAAATGATCAGTTAGACGTCTCAGTTACAGCGCTGGGAGACGTAGCTTCATGCTAGCTGTTGCTGCTGTAATCGTGTGCATTGTATGGCGGTCGTCACGCACATAGATGTCTTCAAGCTAGTAGTGATATGGCGCAGTCTGCCTCGAAGCACTTATATATAGAAATGCTATAGCTAATAACATCTAGGATGAACATAACCGAGTTTGGCGCTTGCCGATTCAGTAATTATTATTGGAGAACACAGGCTCAATAGGTCCGTTCGTTGTTAATCAATGACATAATGGTGTTGCTGCTTCAGCATGGGTTCAGTATTATTCAAGCTATCTTACATCGAGTGTGGTGATGGCAGCGTCCTCATTAAGGTTAAGATTTTTTTTGTTCTTCTTTTCGTTGCTTCTTCCTTTGAGGTGCATCATCGCTGTCCTGTGGAAAAAAAAGTATCGATCAACCACTGAGATATGCTCCGATAATAGTATAAAAGTGCTCTTGAACCTCTGAGTTCGAATCTGAGTCGTCATCATCAGCGGAATCCTTTTCTTTTTTCTTTCTCTTTTTCTTCTCCTTCTTCTTTTTCTTTTTCTTTTCTTTTTTCTGCATAGAAGGAGCGAGAGATTAGACCAGAACCAGATACTGCTTCGTTAGACATGTTACCTTTTTCTTTTTGGATTTCTTTGCCTTCTCCTCCTCTTTCTTCCTCTTCTTAATTTGTTTCATCTACCAAAATATTGACGACCTTTGAGCTCAATTTACTTTGCATTATCTTTAGTGCATTAGCATTTGTGTTCACCCTCTTTCTTCGTTCAGCATCCAACTGCTTTCTGTATTGCATGCGAGATTCCTCGTTGTCCGCTATGTTTATATCGTCCATTGTGTCTTTGTGCTTCTTAACAAACTCTTCTAACGTGAGTCGCTTGTTGCTATTATTCAGACTTTCCAACAACTCGTTTGCCTGATGAACATCATTAAACTTTCTTTACGTTTGTCGCGAAACAGCGATAGAGAAGAGAATTTGGCCCTCGAAAATACAGACGACACTCATCCACCCACCGATGAAATGTTTACTTTGGAAAATTATCAACAGTGCACTTCTCTGTTTAAAATAAGTGCGCCAGGCTTGGAAGATTCGTTGCCAGAAAAGAAACACAACACCAATGGTGTGGCACCACCTACCCGTAGCTGCGCTTCCTCGTCTGTTGCTTGCTTAACGGTCTCTCCATTGGATCTGGTAATGACCGCGCCTTGGCCTGTGCCGGAGATACGTTTGTTGTAGACTCCAGCTCCCGATGCTTTCGGCTTGAAAGAGAAAAGGTACAATAATCAGTATTTAAGTGAGCAATGGGTAAGGTTCAATATCAACGGCTAGCCCATCAACTTAAACGAAACAAACAAAAAATGAGGGTACCTTGGAAGCCATTGCACTGTTTCCTTTCTTGTCCTCCTAATAGCGCGTTTTCAGTCTGTCTTCCTTGTCCTCTTCCTGGGCTTCTGGAACCGTCCTCTTTCTATTCGTCCGTGCTTCGCGTTCTCCCTCCCCTCCTCGGGCAACAGTGGCGCAAGCTACGACGTTTCTGCGCGGGAAAATTCCGTCTTTAACGAGAGATTTTGGGCCGAAAATTAAGCCGGGAACTACCTACAGCATATTCCCTCTCTTCGCCTCCACTGGCCCGGCCGCATATCAGAGAAAACCGGCTGGATTTTCTTCATTTTAGGTCGTCTGAACCATGACGGCAGGGGGAGACCGCATGAGGATGGTTGCCGATGACAAGGAGGATGCTTAGACAGAAATTCGTCCTCGAAACTTCATAGATAGGGAGGGAGGGAGCATTTCTCCTCGTTTTCTTACAAAGTCTACAGACGCAGGATCAAAATGGCAAGCTTTTACTTCCGAAATTGACTATTGGTAGCCTACCGAGCACACATATCTTCTTCCTTCGCACGGTAAGAAGAAACCAGATGGCTCCCGCCTCGTCTGCCACTACAAGTGTGAGGAAGGGCCATGAACTGAAACTTGACAGCCTTATTCCGTACCTCGTTCGCATCAATGCGTTGCCTGGATTTCGAAACGACACGAAGCTCACCGTTCGGCAGTTCTCCCACGGGCAATCGAACCCGACGTATCTTCTCACGCAAATCTCATCTGATGGGTAGTAATGGTTTTTCACTCCAAAACACTGGTTCCTCGTCATTGATGTTCCTTTAAAGTCATAGTATTCAACGCACGACCTTGACCGCCTCGCGCAATTTTAAAAAAAATTAGCGTGTTCATCTTGAAAAAAAATCACACGTAGCTTAGGAGACTACGATGATTAATATGGTAGATAATCGAAGTTCTTCTTTAATTTGATCCATATCTAGTGGTAAGCTTTCGTGGGTTCTTCGCAAAAAGCCTCCTGGAAAGCTGTTGCCCTCAGCCCACCAGATTGAAAGGGAGTTTCTGATCCTTTCGGCGCTTTACAAGACTCGAGTTCCCGTCCCTGTCGTATATCATCTTTGCTCGGACTCAAGCATTATTGGGACCCCATTTTACGTCATGGAATACGTTCAAGGGTGGTTATTACAACTTAAAAGCATAGATGAAATGATGATATTTCTGGCACAATAGCGGACTGAAAGTTGACATTCATCCCTTCTATCTCTTGTCCTTCTCTCTCTCTCTCTCTCTCTCTCTCTCTCTCTATTTTGTTCGTCTGTCTGCCTGTATATATCAATCTGCTGTTTCAGTTATTTTTTCTTTGCAGCCGAATCTTCAAGGACCCCGCCTTGAAGGAGCTGAATCCCAAAGAAAGGTACGCGATTTATCAAAGTATGATTCAAGTGGTTGCGGACCTTCACTCCGTGGACATTGACGGCGTCGGCTTGTCGAAGCTCAGGAAGAAGCCCAAGCCGAACAAAAGGGTGATGTCCTACGCTGAGCGCCAGCTCCGAACGTGGAGCCGCCAGTACGAATCATCGCGCACGGGCACAGGGGATGAGACAAAGGAGATGGACAAACTCACCAAAACTTTGAACGAATCACTCCCCGATGACAGTGCCATGTTCTCAGAAGCTCTGATCCACGGAGACTTTCGCATCGACAACCTGATCTTCCACCCGAGGGAGCCGCGAGTGCTAGCCGTGCTGGATTGGGAGCTCTCCACCATCGGTCATCCGCTGGCGGATGTGGCCTACCTGTGCATGCCGTACTATATCCCGAGTGCCCCAGGAACACCGATTCGGGGCCTCTTGGGAGTTAACGTGCGCAAATTAGGCATTCCGGATAAGGCGCAACTGCTCCGGAGTTACATCAACAACGCCAATACACCCGCCCTCGAAGATATACTGGCGCACTTCCACTACCATATGGCCCTGTCCTTCTTCCGCATCGCTGCGATTGGACAGGGGGTGTACAAGCGCTCGAAGCAAGGGAACGCCTCCTCCGCACGCGCCAACATGTTTGGAGCGTTCGTCGAGCTGACAGCGCAGATAGGAAATAGTGTGATGGAGGACGCTGCTGAAGCGGCCCGTGGCATCCCTGCAGAATGTGAAGGCGTTGATGGCCTAGGATCGCCGGGATCCTTCCTGCCACGCTTTAAATTTTCCAAGAAGTTTCACAAGCTTCGTTCGGTAGTGAATCACTCGATATGCCTTTTATCTCCCTTTAATCGCCATCTGCATTTGCAAATTGTATAGTCGCCCTCACCCCCTCATTATAATGATTATGATCATAATGGTCATGTTGCTCATCTTTCATCATCATCATCATCAACATCACCATTATCGCACCTGGTTGTTTGCGACACGTGACGACGATCAATGGCGATATATGATTAGGAGCTGTTGGGGTTCATGCAAGAGCACATCTATCCGAACGAGCGAGTGCTTCATCGGCAGCACAAAGAGCTGACCGAGAAGACAGGCTCCCGCTGGGTAGTACCCCCTATCTTCGAGAAGCTGAAGGCCGTCGCGAAGAAGAGGGGCCTCTGGAATCTATTCCTCACAAAATCAAAGCATCATAAACTCGACACTGGGCTGACAAACGTCGAGTACTCCGTCCTGTGCGAGATCCTTGGCCGTTCCGTATGGTTCGCCCCGGAGATCTGCAACTGCAGCGCACCTGATACAGGGAACATGGAGGTGCTGGCCATGTACGGGACCAAGCAGCAGCAAGACCGGTGGTTAACGCCTTTGATGGAGGGCAAAATACGTTCTTGTTTTGCCATGACTGAGCCCCGTGTGGCCTCCTCTGATGCCACCAATATCCAGACAACAATCACGCCAACATCCGACGGACACTACGTCATCAACGGCCACAAGTGGTGGACGAGCGGCGCGATGGATCCACGCTGCAAGCTCTGCATTTTGATGGGACGGGTAGTGAAGGGCTCCTCCTCCTCCTCATCGTCATCATCAGCATCATCGCAGTACAGGCAGCAGTCAATGATTCTGGTCCCAATGGACGCCGAAGGCATCACGATCAAGCGCCCCCTGCATGTGTTTGGCTACGACGATGCTCCCCACGGCCACGCGGAGGTGATTTTCAACAACGTCAAGGTTCCGAAGGAGAACATGTTGGTTGGAGAGGGAAAAGGCTTTGAGATCGCTCAGGGGAGGCTGGGGCCAGGACGGATCCACCACTGCATGCGGCTCATCGGAATGGCGGAAAGGGCGTTGGAGATGATGGTTCACCGCGTGCAGCTGAGAACTACCTTCAAAGTACCCATCGCCATGCACGGGGGTATTGAGCAAGCTATTGCACTGTCGCGCATTGAGATTGACCAATGCCGGCTGCTGACGATGCAGGCAGCGGAGATGATAGATAGGGTGGGCAACAAGCTCGCGCGACAGCAAGTAGCAATGATCAAGGTAGCGGCGCCATCGATGGCCACCAAGGTGATTGACCGTGCAATCCAGGCTTTCGGCGGAATGGGCGTGTGTCAAGACACCTTTCTCGCCTATATGTGGGTAGGGGCTCGCACCCTTAGGCTGGCAGACGGGCCAGATGAGGTTCATATGAAGACGATTGCCAAACTTGAGCAACGGATACAACGTGCCAAGTTGTAGTAGCGGTATCCTGCCCGAGAGGGTTAAAAATGACGGGCAGACTGCACAAACATAAATGCATTTCTAGATTTCTCGCGCAAGTTATTCGATGCATATTTTTGCAAAGCGAAGATTCTTCAACACGATTATACAGCGTATCATATGCGACACATAGCCTCTAAATGGAAGACGCCGACGCGCAACATTTTCTACCCGCGCAAACAATGCTGCACGTTGACATGTTTATTTCATAAAAGCTGCGCACCCAGTCTAGCAGTCAATTAACAAGTCTAGAAGTAGTACCGCCTTGTCATTTGTATCATTTAGTCAGGTAAACCATGACGCTGGTTTCGTCCATTTGCATGCTCACACAAGGGAGCTGCTGCATTCTAGCATTGCACAGCTACATGAGGATGACCATTCTAGCATTGAACAAATTTAATTTGATTGATTACATCCATCTTACGAGGGAACGTCCAAATATCCACTCGCATTTAATTTCATGTCTATAGTTCTAGATGTAGCGCCGTGTGCCCATTATAGTATTACCGTGGAAAATGCAAGCTGCTACACGAGGTACTACAGGTTGGGTAAAGTCTGAGTCTGCAATTCAGTTGCATTGCGACAATTTCCTACAGTTAAAATTGCACTCATAGAGATAAGGTCTGCTAGTCTGATAGGAGGACAAATAGTCAAGCTAGCATAGCTATTTCTAGACTTATTAACGTTAAGTTTTTTCCAAAGAGGAACCAGCGCTGGAACAACTGCCATGCTTGTCAAACTTCTCTGCACTACATACACGATGATTGACACGGAATGTGAGTGCTCGATGCGACAGGCAAATTGACGCGCGTGTCATTGCTTTCATATGTTCACTAGATCTTTTCCATTATCATTTATCCTTGAACTCTAAACACTTCCACGTCAACAGCGGCAGCTTTCAGGACGCGTAGCCAACTCAGCTGGCGATCTGACAGCTTGTCCCTCGGCCCTTTCACTTCAACCAACTGCGTGGGATGTCGTTGCCGACGGAAACCCAGTGGAATACACACACACACACACACACACACATGCACACACATATAATATGTCAATAGGAGAATTGGCCTCCAGCGAGGAAAAATGACAGCGACACACGGTTACTGTTTACCTTGATGTCAATCCTGTTGGAAGAAACTGCTTCGGCACCGCCGCCTGGGCTAGCAGCCGACGAGCGCCTCCAGATGTATAGATCGGGGACTCCTCCTAAATAGGCCTGCGGTGTGTTTCATTACAAGGGTATATGAATAATCGTCAGCTTCAATTTAAGACGTCGCATGAGAAGGCTCACGGGGTCAGGGAAACGCTTTGCACAAACCTCATCGATATTCTTTTTGTCAAGCAGCATCTGGCTAGGGAGAAGAAAGCTGCTACCATTCTTTCTCCCCGCTCATGCTAATCTAAGCTACTATCTCTCTCTGCAATCGTCTATTACCTCGAGGTCGTCGAGGTAACACCAGCATATTTTCGCCACGGCATCGCTTCCAAGCCCCCGGGCAAGCTGCTCTAATCCAGTCAGGCCGCCCAGCACCTGCCAATTGACCTGAGCAGCAGTAGAGAATAACTGACGAGGGCGGATGGGTGTCTATTGGAGAATTGACTCTCAGCGAGGAAATCGTGCTGGCCGGTCAGAAATTTACAAGAAACACGGACGGCTTTATCTTGAAAAGTGTGATGTTGCATATATGTATATTATCTTACGTATATTACGATACTACTCATCCCTTTCCCCCCAAAGCTACACATGTTTATATTTAAGGGATTGACCCCGAATGCCTGGCGTCCTTCATACGCGGTGTAGTGCCGAGAAAGCATCTCTGTAGTTGCTGCTATTCCACCAGTCGTAATCATGGTCAGTCTCTCCCTTGCCTGATTTCATTTGGGTGACACCGACATTTCTTCGATCTCAAAAGGCAAAACAGCTACAAAGAGGAAGAGGCGAACCCGTCTCCAATGCTCTGAAGACGCCACAGACGGAAACCTCAGCACTGGCCGAATAGAAACGATAGAGTTGTCAGTTACTTAGTTAGTGTTGCTGGACGCAGGCTCATCGTACAGATATTAGAGGAGGAGGAGGAGGAGGAGGAGGAGGTGGTGGTGGGAGCGGTAAGTAAGTTGAAGAGATGACACCTATTGGGCAATCCCTATGAGACGCGCAGATTCCTGGGAAGATAGTTATGTTGTAACAATATATCGCATAAATCAGAGAAATACTCCTCAGAATGGGGAGGAATTGCTGCATGGGGAATGAGGTCTGCCGCCTGTCTTTGTATTAAGTTACCAAGGAGCAGAGAGAGAACACTTTTGGCGAAATGCACACAAACACGTTAAAATCTCACAACCACCCTCCCCCTCCCCCCCCCCCCCTAGCCCTCCTCTCAGACACATATACACATCAGCAGTATCATATGAGTAATACAGTACTTTCGTCTGGATGGAATACAACGTCCCAGAACAAAATCATGAACAGAGTTAAGAATGGGCCTGCGTGGTGAGAAGGGCAGCGACAAGGTAAACACTCAGTCGCTCCGAGTCTATTGTAATCATCGTAGTCGTTGTTGGCATAGTTCACAGTCCATCATAGTTCACAGTCCATCATCACCATTATCATCACTGTAATCATCATCATCATCGTCATCATCATCATCATCACCATTCTCAGAGTGCACTCCATCCCAGCCCCTGCTTCGATACCTATTAACACAAGAGCAGCAAGCATGCTCTTTAGGAGCCGGAAGAGGAGGGGGGTGAGGGGGCTGGGGAATCGGAACACTTCTGCGCCCCTCCCCCCCCCTCTCCCCCTCTGTCTTGCCACGGTTAGTTGTTTCGATACGAATCTCTCACAGCAGTGCTATCTCTTCTACCATTCCAAAGCGAAATCCTCCACCGACCCCCCCCTCTGGTGTGGCCGAGTTACTTGACGAAGAGGCACTCCACCTTCGGTTTCTCGACTGCTCCCTCCGTTGTTATTCTCCTCCTCCTCCTCATCCTCATCCTCCTTCTCCTCCTCATTATCATCATTATTTGAGGGCGACACTACCACCTTCTCATCTTCTTTCCCTATCCCCCCTCCTCCTCCTCCTCGTCGCTTTCTACTCGAAGAGGAATCACACCTATCTTGTTTGGAACTAGACCTCCTCTTCTCACTGCTGTCACTACTGCCGCTGTTGTTCTTATTGCTACTGCGCCGAGAGGATCGGGATGACAAGCCACATCTGGTGAAATATCAGTCACATTAGCACTGCTTGATCACAGAGCGTTTTAGCTAGCACAAGGAGAAAGTGCGAACGAACGAGATTTTCATGATTGTGCAGTATTGCATCCCTACACACACACACACACACACACACACAGACACACGCACACTCGCTCACAGGGGAGGGATGGGGGGGTTAAGAACTGCTGGTGCTGACTCTGTGCTTTCGCATGCATGAAGGTCTTATAGCACCCGGAGTACCTGGTCAGCAAACGATGCAAGGACTCCTGGAAGGCTCCCGAGAACTTGTTTGAATCTGCTCGATTCGACCAACAACAACAACAATAACAACAACAACAACAACAACAACAACCAAACAACCAACAACAAAGAGCGGCCGTGGAATCAGTGACGAACGTAAAATCGTCTTTGTTATTTTATGGCCGACCCAGAGCGTCCTTCAGGAACTTCCTCGCTACGCGCTTCTGCTGCAGATGAATGTGGTCTTGAGCGATTCTAGTTACGTTGTTGGCCATATTCAAACACACGAATTGATGATTGATTGATTGCTTGATCGGTAACCACGAATAACATCTCAGATGTATAATAAGAACAATATACCGTCGTCAAAGCGGTGGCAAATGCAGAGCCTTTCCACCATCCCCCTCCCCCCCCACCCCCCCACCACAAATAACTGAGGGCCATCGAGAACCTGTAAAAGACTTGAAACGCCAGCTTGCTGCCTACTTCACTGATCGGTACCTGATGAGACGATGCTATTTATCAACCGCTAATACGTTGCAATATCGAGAAGGGGGGGGGGGGGGGAGAGACAAAGAGAGAGAGAGAGAGAGAGAGAGAGAGAGAGAGAGAAGAGGATAAGGAAGACCAGGACAGGGAGAATCTTAATGATTTTCAGTAAATTCCCCAGATACCTCCCTCTCTCCTCTCCCATTAAAAACACTACTACTACTACTACTACTACTACTACAATCACAACTCACTGCAACTAACCTTTACGAGGTGCGAGAGCACGTGGGTTGCTTCCTTGTACCGTCGCTCCCTCTCCAGCAGCAAGACCCCCCTCAGCACGTCCTGGTAGCAAAAGTAAACTTCGGAGAATACCGGAATCACAGGGGGGTTTCCCTGTCTGGCCTGACGAGACGAGCGCAAAGCATTGTCATCGATAATATGTATAAGAACCGAAGAGGCACGGACAAGAGCATGGTAGGTCGAGCACTCGCGGAGCGAAGAGAGGAATATACGTGCACTAACTTGATGGGATGTACGACGATGCTATCGTGCAAGTCATCTCAATACCTGCTTGCTATGTTCCTCCCAGATAAAGACGAACTGCCTCGGTTTCGGCCTCCAGTTGCCGACGCCGCCATTACATGTTACCGCGCCTGCCTTCGCAATGAGCTGCCTCTTTTCCTTCGATTCTTCTGATTCCTCAGACGATGACGGTTTTATTGACGGAGGCCCCGTCGTTGATGAACTGCTCTTGGCCGTACAAGCAGCAGCACCTGGCCTTTTGCTGCTGTTGGTAGTAGATGTAGTAGCAGCAGTATTCGGGGATCTGGAGAAGGCTTTAGGGGACACTTTGATGATAGTGCTGCCTCCTCCGTCCCCCCCCGTTGAGTACCGCTTCCGCTTGCGGTTGGCCATTATAGGTGGGGGGGTAGATGAGCGACAAAACCGATCCAAGTGGTCGTTGATGAGGTATCTATATGATGCATGCGAGTGCGAGCGTGCGTGCATAAAGAAGGTGTTATTTTCCTCTAGGAATACTCACTCCGAGGTCTTCTTCTTCTTTTCACATGATGACTCTCTCCTGCACTTATTTTTTCAAACGTCTCGAATCACGCCGCCAATGCATCGGCTGCGAACATACTTTCCACCCCCCCCCCCCCCCCCCCCCTTTCTCCTGGGGTCCTACATTGCCACTGAAACTCCACAGGCTGGGCAGTTTGAGAATCGTGAGCCGCTGTGCTTCTCTTGAAGACTCTTGAAGCAAGATGGCAGCGAGGGTGATGGAGGAGGCGAGATCGAAGAGGAGAAGATGGGGGAGGAGGAGGAGGAGGAGGAAGGAGCAGTCCTCTCCTCTTTGCTGTCGTCACCTCCTTCCCGAACCGATGAATCTCCAAGTAACACAGAAGTATCACTCTCCGGCTGGCCGTCCGATTTGGTGTTTACTACACTCTGGTAACTAAGCTGCCTTATCTTCAAATTGCTCATCGATGCTAGGCGTGAGAATGCGCCCTCAGCCAGAGAATACCTTATTGTTGTTGTTGATGATGATGATGATGATGCTGCTACGTGCCTCTCAGCGAGAGCGAGACGAACGGCAAAGCAACACGTTTGACACAGAAAGATAGAATGGGGGAAGAGGGGGGAATTACGCAAGATCCGCGTCTCCTTTGGCCACCGCCCTTTCCAGGCTGTACGACCTCAGGATCGCTGCCTATCCATGAATTAAATAATTTAGTATTTTCCTACTAATCAGGCAACGGTACCATAAAGGTTTATCATTGCAGTAGCTTTCTATTTTTGCGAGTATCTCTTCCCAGTACTTGGTGTGATACGGGCTGGCATGCATGGACGAGGCTATTAGGGATTTTTACCTCCAATCGCTGGAATTGCTCTTTGCTTCGGAACGGAAAGCACTCGTCGTCGCAACTATCGTGAAATTGAATTCTGGACAAATCAGCCTAGAAGAACGGCAGGGGAGAGGAGGGGGGGCGGCAGAGACGAGGATAATGCGTGAGAAGTGTGTTCGCGTAAGTTGATCCTCCTTCTCCCTCTCCTCCTCCTCCCAAGGCATTCCTCTCTCTAAGACTAGAATCCTTGAAACCCCCACCAGTAGCGGTAGTAGCAGCAACAGCAGCAGCATCGACGAAGGGGCCGCTGCTGATAATACCTGTAGCAGGTTTTTGCCTTCTTGGGAGTTGCTGTACCCCCCACAGACCGCAAACACGAGGAAGATTCGGTCCAGAGCTAGTCGATATTCCATTTTCATCCGCCCCCCCCTACGGGAGCAGGAGAGTAGGAAAAAGGAAAGTGATTCAAGGGGGGGGGGGGGTGGCACGTGAACCAGCGCAAACGAGGAGCTAGGAGCGGGGGGAAGAAACAAGTGTGGAGGAAAGAGCGAGCGCTATTTACACTCTTTGTGCTGATTACCCTCCCACCACCTCCGCAAACTTTAGCTCAGTAATTGCTCTGGAGGATGATGCTGCTACTCCTCCCTTGGATTGAGCAGCTGTTTGGCGCTTCCCTTGCTCGTCTTTGCTCTCCTTCTTCTTCTTCTTCTTCTTCTTCTTCTTCTCCTTCTTCTTTGTCGCGTCTATATCGACACCACCCCTTTCACGTCCACGCACGATTGCCTTAACCACCCTTCTTGCTGCAGCAACATGCCTCTCTGCCCAGCTGCTATTGCCTGTTGTGGATGCACTGGCGAAGGACCTTACAAGCCTCCACAAGTCCTTCATCAATAGCGACGCCACGATGCGAGCAATTTCGGTGAGATTTGGCCTACTACGACTCAGCGTCCTCGGGCGGAGAGAGGGGGGGTAGTAGCAAACCTCAAAGGCCGAAGATGGCAACAGAATGACGATAATAACAAACAAAAAAAGGTCAATATTAGCCAACGCCAACGAAGAACAACTAATCTGTCAGAAGAGGCTCGATGATAAATTCCCCACTTTTACCAGCTGAGAAGAGGAGAGCTCTTCTGCGATCCGCAGCGGGAGGGGGGGGTCGAGCTGTGCGACGCGTATCCACGGGCCGCGACAGAAGTAGGTCTCTGCTAGAAGGTTCTGTGGAGGTAAAAAACATCATTTCCACTCAAAACGGAGACTCTCGGCCCCGTCAACATCAAGTCATTCCCCCCCCCCCCCCCCCTAGGACCCCCCCCTCTCTATTTATCTCCTACCTGGGAATCTTGAGCCAGCTTTTGGAACTTGGTGATGAAAGAGTGCTCGGTGGGCGACAGTAAAAACCAGGGCGAGTTGTGAGGGGGGGGGGGCGATGGGGAAGGCGACGTTGCTTGTTCCGCAGCAGATGTTAGCCTTTCCGCTATTATTGAATCCAGTAAGTTCATGTATCAACATCATCTTCTTCTCTAAATTTGATGGTAAATCAACTGACCCCATTTAACCACAAAGGCAACTGTATTCCGGTAGTAGTAGTTGGGAGCGGGTGCTGCTGCCGCTGCTGCATTCTGCGCTTCTCTCTTCCTCAGACTTCGTCGTCTGTAATGGTTTGTGCCGGTAGTCGAGATGAAAAAAGTTGGGTGGGGGGGAATGAGAAAGAGAGTGTGAGGGTCAACCGAATGGTATGCTCTGTCGCCATTCATGCTTGAATTCGTTTGATCCAGATTACGAATTGGCAGCTTCGCGATTATCTCTCGACGGTATTATTATGTCTCGTAATGAAGTGCTAGTTATAGTTGTTGTGGTAGTAGTAGTAGTAGTAGTAGTAGTAGTAGTACCCTTTCCACCCATCCGCCCAACCCCCCATGCGAATTCCGTCCAAGTAACGATATTGGCCGTTGCCGGGATATCTAGTGACGAACGCACGGTGAGCGTGCATAATTGCGCTTTGTATGCTTCGCTTGCATCCCTCTGCTGCAAGTCTCTTCCCCACAAGAAGCATCATAAATAAGCTGTTGCATCGTCTTTTATTCCTCACTACTACTACTAACTATTAACAACAACAACAACTACTACTACTACTACTACTTCTAATACTAATACGTGTGTGGGAAGACGGGCCTGTAACCGGGAAGGAAAGGTCCGAGACTGCGATGCAATCATTCAATATCAGCTCGATGGGGGGAAACTCTACTACCAAAATTACCGCTGGGATGTTGATCGATAGAAATAGGCTGATGATTTCTTAGTGGAAGAGACGAGCGAGCCCCATTTTTTCGCGGCTGACGCGCACACACCATTCGGGCCATGTTAGCATCTTCTCATAAGCGCCACCACGAGAACAACGAACACTTCCAACAAGCGTATGATGACAACTGCTGGTAGCTAGCAAATGTGGTACGTACATTCTTGGTGCGGCTTGAACAATAATGGCTTCTCCACCAGCGTGGAAGATGCAGGCGAGCATGACGATGCTACTGGTTGCTTCGTGGACACCGACAGGTCAGATGAGCTGACCGATGATGACAATGGCGGGGGCAATGAACCTGTTTGTGAGGAGGAGGACGGCAATAGAACAGAGAAAAATGGTAAGACACGGTCCACTACAAACAGTCATGTAGTCGGTGTACTTGAAGAAGATGATGATGATGGGGTTGCAGCCTGCTTTTGACTCTCGGAAATCCTGATGCCACACAATGATTAAGGATAAATTATGAGAAAGAGAGAGAGAGAGAGAGAGAGAGAGAGAGAGAGAGAGAGAGAGAGAGAAGGATTCCAGACTGGAGCAAACTAGTAGCTATCTGGTTTGCTTTGCAATGATTCGTGTTGCATTCGAACTTGTGCGGTGCCGAAGAGTTGCTTCCTCCATCAACGACGAGCAATGCTCGCAGCTTCCTGTCCTCATCAGCTCTGTCAAGCACCGCCATCCACCCAGCCATCTAAGAGGGGGAAATTAGAGATATTCGGTCACTCAGGGCGGAGTGAAACTGAGGAAGGTGATCAGACTACGAGGGCGACGTTCGCACCGATTCCTGTTCCATTGCCTCTGCAACCACCGGCCCGAGCACTGTTGCATTCTTGCCATTCTGGGCGGCCGAGAGCTGGAAGTAGTCCGAAATCCTCCGTTTGCGCTTCCTACCCGCCGGTGATGGTGTGGGGACAGACGCCATCCTCCGGATAGCTACCACGTCACCGGCATCGACGTCGAGCCGTTGATCAACGCCGTTCGACAGCCGTTTGATTCTCCATGATGTCCTTTACATATTTCCAGATATTCACGGCTTGATTTTTGTTTTTACCATTTTACCAGTCGTGGCAACCTACGACCGGCACAGGACCATCTGAGCATGATGATCCACTCCTAGATGTTCCCCGTTGGTTTTACGGACCACTGAATGGTCTACATTCTCTAGCATATCTTTCCCATTTCTCCTTTCCCAAGATAGGTCTACTTATGTTTGCTTGTTTCCGAAAACACGAACCGCGGGAACCTCTTCCACCTTCTTCACTATGATATTTTATACTGAAAACTTCGTAAAAAAGTAGTCTTACTATCCGGAATCTCTAACTCCGGATTCTGCCCCCCTCCTCATTCCTCACCGCGATCAGAGCAGTTGTGGACACCACGAGAGTTGAGAGCAGGAGGCATTCCATAGTCTGTGGACATTCGAACTCGCGTGAAAATTGTCGTAAGCTGCTAAGATTTATTGAGGATGGCGGGTGGTTGTGCGAAGACATTTCGTACCACTGGTCTACTCTGCTTGAGCTTTCTTGCGTTTGGATCTAGCTTCACCCACGCTAAGGGCCATTTCCCCTCATCCAGCACTGATGTCATCTCTATCGGTCGGTTCTCTTTTTACGCTACTGTCCTTCTTCCGAATCTTGATTCATATCTGCTCCTTGCTGCGCTATAGCAAATGCAGGTAAGCTCAAGAAACTGACCGAGAACAAGAGGCTTGTAATTTGCTACATAAGGTAGGCGGCTGTGCCCCACTTATGGCTCAGCGAGGAAGCCAGACCCTTTGCCTGCCATTCTTATCTTCTGTTGTTCATATACACTCTCCCCCATATCAAGGGTTAACTGGTGTCAAACATGCAACGAATTCATGCCAAAGTACGTTCAAGTTGCACGAGAACTTCGCAGTCTTCCAATCACCTTTGCAGAGCACTCCATCCACCCCAAGGTTGGTGTGATATTGTGGAATTTTGCTTTCATTCGTAGTAATATGTTGACGTTGAGTGTCTAATATGCAGAGCAACAACTCTGAATTCGACTCCAAAATGGGTTCGGTGATCCTTTATCGAGACGGTGCCGAGAAAGAAGTCAGGGCGTTTCAGACTGGTGAAGCTCTCTATGGTAGTCACCGCCGTTCGTGGTGTGCAGTAGCTATGGCCCTCAGAATTATTATGATTACAATTATCACCTCAGGTTTTGCTACAAACCTCTTCCGCATAGACGGTGCGAAGTGTGCGGAACACTTCGACTGCAAATCGGGCTTGTGCATTGCAGAGCAATGTCGCTCAGCAACCAGAGGCCATCGGGCCGATGGCGCCAAGTGCTGGAGCGACGAGGACTGCATCTCAACAGAGTGTTTCGAGGGGCTCTGTCGGCCAGTCCCGACGATATCCTCCCGCATAAAATCCGTGACTATCTCGTGTGCCGTGGTGTACATAGTCACCCTCCTGATATTTCGCGCGTTCAGTAACCGAAAGAGGCGGCAGCGGAAGGAGGAATCGCGCAGGACTCCTGCATCGATAGTGCCTAGTGTTGCTGAGAGCCCCCCACCATCATTTGATATGTCGACCCCACCGGCATTAGGTCCTGGGAGCCCTTTCATCATCCCGAAGGCAGAGGAGAAGAAGAAGAAGAAGAAGAAAGCTCCGCCGGAAGTTATCCACGGATACCGCGTAATCAAGAAGCTGGGTCTGCTGCAACAGGAGAGAGGCGTTGTTGTGGAGTCTGTGTGTGCGTGTGCATGAGAAAGGAGAGAGAGAGAGAGAGAGGAAGGGGATCTTTCATATCTGAAAAACTTTCATCTCTCTCTCTCTCTCTCTCTCTCTCTCTCTCTCCCTCCCCTTTCACCTTCCTCTCTCCTTTGTTCTCAGTCCAAATATTTTTTTTGTGTCGGAGGGGGGCGAGGGAGGATTCGGTGCGAGGGTGGTAAAGTAGAGAAGAACGGCGATATGGTGACGAGAAGAAGATGATGACGACGACGACGATGATGATGATGATGGCACGTGCTATACACATCATTCTACAAGTAGAGGATAATAAGCGCTCAGGAGGTGAAGCAGCTGTGTGTCCTGGATCATCCGAATATAGTGCGGTATAGAGACTTCTTCCTTCACAACGCAGGGGAATCTCCTTACAATGTTTTAGCTGGTGATGAAGCGTGTGACCGCACGATCGGCGACTGAGGTGAACGAGGCCCTTCAGGTTACTAGTAGCAGCAGCAGCAGCAGTAGTAGCTGCCGCTCAGGAATAACAGGCACGTGTGTGAAGGACGTGTGTTTGTAGGTGTGCATCGTAATGGAATACTGCGAGGGGGGAGACCTTTACGAGTTGCTGCAGAAGAAGACTCAGTAGGAAGAGGGGGAGGGAGAAGAAGAGAAAAAAGATGATGAAGAAGAATTAGAAGAGAGGAGAAGAAGTAGGGAGAGAAGGAAACGACAAAGACTAAGCCATAGAGAAGACATTATGTGACTATAGTAGAAGATACTGGCGATATTAAGCGTATATAGGAAGTATGTGCATGATGCGTGTGTGTGTGTGAGAGAGAGAGAGAGAGAGAGAGAGAGAGAGAGAGGGAATGCAAGGGGGGAGGGGAGGCTAGGGGAGGAGAAGGCTAGAATTTCATTCCTATCCTCTCACTACTACCTACCACCACAGCTTTGAGGAGGAAACCCTCCTTAAATGGTTGGGTGAGATGAGCAGCGCAATGGCGTACATCCACGAGCGCAAGATCGTGCACAGGGATCTCAAGCCTGACAACATCTTCGTGTCGGATGGCAGCATTCGCATCGCCGACTTTGGATTGGTAATAGTGCGTGCTCGCGGTTATATATTCGGCTGTTTATCGTGTACGTTCTGTGAGAGATGTCCTCGTTCCCCCTCCCCCTCCACCCATCCCAATCTTCGCCCTCCCTGCCGCCTTTTCTGCGGCCTAGAAATAATAGGAGAAATAAGCTTCAAGTACTGTCTTCGAGTTGATTCCTTCCGTGGGCATGCCTGCAGTAGCAATGAAAGCCGATAGATTGAGAGCCCAGCACATGATTATAACCCTCATTCTTTCCCTCCTCCCCCCCCCCTCCCCTTATTATTTTCCCTAGTCGCGGGTTATGCCCAAGCCTGCATCCTGGTGGAGTGCGGGAGCAGCGGAGATGAGCATATGCGGTGAAAGATCCTGCCTAACCTCTCGGAAGAAGCCACCACCACTGCATGCACACACGCACGCACGCAAGCCTTGTAATACACAGCGTACGCAATTCGTAAACACGACGACTGAATATCAAGGTACCAATCTCTACATGGCTCCTGAAGTGCTTGCAGAGAAACCGTATGGCACTGAGGTCAGTTGCAAGAAGGGCAGCCTCCTCCTCCTCCTCCACCACCTCCTCCTCTCTTTCTCTCCACCCCCATCTCCTCTTTGTTCTGATCAGAAAAATTATCGAATCGAAGGTTACGTAGACCAGCCCCCCCTCCCACCCCCCCACCCCCCTCCACGTTTCACACAGTACCGATCCCAAAAACAATAAAACAATAAGATACGTCGTAAAACCATTGGTAAACAAACGAAATTCGGCTGTTTTCATGATAAATATTCTCTTCTAGGCCGATGTTTGGAGTTTGGGGATCGTTATCTTGGAGCTAGCTATGGGTTGCGCCATTCAAGACACGCCGTTTGGCCAGGTGCTCAATCTTAAACGAAGAAGAAGAAGAAGAAGAAGAAGAACCGTAGAGATACGTAGACGTGGACGCACGTACACACATACACACATACACACATGTATAAATAAATAAATATATATATATATATATATAAACAACAACAACTACTACTACTACTACTACTACTACTATAACTGCTGCTACTACAACTGCTACTCCCCGTGGTCCTCATGTTGAACATGTGCTACTACTACTACTACTACTACTACTACTACTTTGCAACCATCAGACGAGGGTCCAGTACGTCGAGTTTCTGATAAAGTCCCAAGTGAGAGGACACATCAACTGCGTGAAGCCTTTGCAGCAGCTCTTACGGTTGGTTCGTGGATGATCTATGTTATGATGATGATCCCCCCCCCTCCCCCCTTCCCCCCCCTCTCATGTAGACGAATGATAGTGGTGGTGACGAGTCAACAAATACCATGTAGAAAAATGCTGGCTGAATCGTCCATCCAACGCCCCACCATGGCCCAGGTGATGATACTTATTACATATATATATATATATATATATATATATATATTATATTCGGACTTCACAAGAAATGAGTAGAGAGTGCTGTAGGGCATGCGGGGAAAACGTCGAAATGAAAAGCGGTTTCTGTGTTTTTGCACAGTAGCCTTTTGAGCCTTTGTGATGGCATCTTGTCTTTTGATCACTCAAGGAGAGAGAGAGAGAGAGAGAGAGAGAGAGAGAGAGAGAAGAATGTGGATATTGAAAGGAGGAGGAGACATTAACCGCTGTACGTCACGGCTCGACTGAGTTCTTCGTTCATTATTCTTTATCGATCTTAATATCTTCCCCTTTTTCTTCTTCTTCCTCTTCCTCCTCCTCCTCAGGTCCTGGAGTACCCTCTAGTGTTCTCATATCTTCCAAAAGGCCTCCACCCCCACCCTCACCAGCACCGCCACCATGCGACCCCCGCACGCACAAACAAGCTGGTCAGTTCCTCCCATTTCTTACGGTTGAGGTTTTGACATATTTCATCGATGTCCTCACCACTCGTATCTCACCACCTCCCACCATCTAGGTTCAAACGAGCTACAGCGAAGTACCTCGTCCAAGGCGAAGGGTGAGGCGTTGTTTCGCATGTGTGGGAGGAGGAGGATGGCATGGAGAGAGGAAAGGGAAGGGAGAGGCAACGTCCGAGCTACTCGGCATTCTAATTAGCGAAGGCGTGGTGAGGACGGGAGGGCTGAGAAGGGGAATAGAAGGATTCTCAACGATCTTGTCAATGAATGAATGAGAGAGATTCACGTTCGACTGCAGGTCAAGCGAAGCAGAGCGGAGGTGCCTAATGCGTTCTTGAGGGAGGCCAGGAAAAGCCCGCCTCAACCGAAGGCTGAGAGTAAAGGTGCCACCTGCTAGCATGCACACAAAGAAATGATGCTTCGAAACTAAATGGGGAATCACAACAATCGGGCTGTCGTAGGCTCTCATTTTCACTGATCTGTGTGTGTTTTCCTGCGCGTCAGAGCGTGGTCAAAAAAGAAGGACGATGGCTTCCGGAACTAGGAGCTCAAAACGAATTAAGCAAGAAAAGTGAGAAGAATAATAATGTGTGCAGCAGCAACCACGGCAGCTGACATACACACAATGCTTCTCGCGAGGAGCTGCGGGGCATATATTGTGAGTCTTGAAATAAGGATTAGAAGAGTGATGTTGTAGTAATGTAACTTGAATAGAAAAAAGATAAAAATAATAATGCCAACATTTTCGCTTATTCTACGTGTATTGATGACCGCCGCATCACCAAAGCCAGTATGTGGTGAGCAAAAACTTGCATTGGATGGCTCACTAAAACACACACCTACCAGCTCTAGAGCTAATAAGCGCTGTCGTAGCCGCTGCTTTGCATAGCTACATTAGGATGACTATTGAAAAGATTTAATCATTTCATGCATTACATCCGTCTCACACCTGCCAGCTGAAAGTGCTCATTAGCCTTTGGTATTGGTACTCGTTACAAGCGGGCTAAATCTAGTAAATACATAGCCATTCGCATGCATGATGGACATAACAGCGGAGACGACGCACAAATACAACAATACAACTTAAGCGCTTGTCACGCTGTAAACGCAGACTTTGCAAAACTTCATTAGGATGATAATAGAAAGATTATACAGCTTCATTACATGTACGTACATCACATCGATATTAGGATGATGATAGAAATAATTATACAGCTTCATTACATGTACGTATGTGTACATCATATCGAGGATGTGATGCGCATCGCACTTCATTGCGCCGTATGTCTTATAGTCTATAGATATGCTATGCGCGCACACAAAGGCGCTTCAAAATGTATATGCATCGTTATAAATGCAAGGGATGAACCACTAGCTATTAGGTAGAGCGATGATCATGAGGTGAAGAATGATTAACAACACGCACACTCCAATAGAAGAAATCAACACTCAAGCGGCATAACACAACAATACACCTAGGAAGGTAGTGAATGTATTTGAATTATGCGCGAGTAAAACGATGATAGGGTGCACATTGAAAATGTATGTATGTGTACAGTGGAAACGAGTGATCTGTGCAGTTATTAGGGGTTTCGCTCCACACATGGCCGCTTAGCGTCCCTCAGTGTACTTTCAAGGTGCCAGCAAGGGGGACGCGATATTCTACCCTTGTTTTTTCTTTTGTTTTTTTTTGTCCGACAAATGCACAGACGTGATGAACAGCCTCGATCTGCTGCTGCTGCTGCTGGTGGCGGGCAGACTAACTTAAACGAAGCGAAGGAGCTAGTTGCGTATCATAATCTAAACCGCATGCTTCTTCGAAAGATTCTTCTCCGACTTTCTTTTGTAGTTTTTGAAGTCGGCGACGTCTTCCTCGCTATCGTGCTTTTTTTCTTTGCCTTCTCTTGGGTCTCTATGGGCAGGGGAAACAGGAACAGCGCCTGCTATGTCAGATATGCTTTGATTGAATGTGACTGTTGCTATTGGAAGGCGCTCGAGCTTGCCGCTGGCACCATACATTCTCCGATGAGCTGCCGACATGTCGTACAAATCGTAGAAGGATACGGTGCACTTTCCTACAACCTGCGAGGCAAATATGAATCATTAGTTCTGGTCGAAGTTTGATGAAATATATGTCAAAACACGCTTGATATAAGAAGTATCCACGGCAAAAGGTGATACGCACGCACAAACACACACACATAAACATACACATGCAAATCTAATATCGTAAACGGCACAACCTCTGTACGCCTTGCCTCTCTTTCAAGTTGGTCCTTGTCCTCCGTCAGCAGACCTTTCTTCTGCTCTAATTTCTCGTCCTTGTCACTCATGTCTGACTTCAGTCCTTTGAGCTCCGAGGAAGGATTGCTTGAGTTCCTCTCGTCGTCTCCAATTTCCGATTCAATGTTCAGTGGGGAAGAGGTACCAACAGTTATAGTGGCACCTTTCTTACTTCCAAAAAGTCCATCGTGCACAGGAGCCAGTTCGAAGATGATCGGCGAGTTCAGATTCTCAATAGACGAGCGATTGAATGTGAGTTGTTTCATCTGGAGAGTGCCACCTTGCAGCTGCTCCTCAACTCTGCACTCGCTCAAGATCATTTCCCCTTCATTTGCCTTCGCCCTGATACACAATTTTTTGTTGGCCAATCCCTTCATCATTGCTTCAGGATCTAAGAAGCTAATCTGCATTCCCATTGATATGGTAGAGTCGCCTGCTTCCTGCACGCGCTGAATAGTCTCCTTACGCCGATTCACGCTTTTACTCATGTAGCCCTCCAAAGCTTTGGATGTGAAGATAGGCCAGTGTCCGAAAGGCCCAAGCCTCACCTTTTCGTTGAGATCGTTCGCCTCCTTCGCGAGCTTTTGATCGAACTCGTGTTTGAACAAGAACAACCATGCATCTGCCAACAAGCAGTCCAGTTCCGAGAAAGGCTTTGCCATCTCAAACTCTAGCGCCCTTACGCTGAGGCTGCAACGAATGCTTAAGATGCGCTTCCACAACTGCACCTCCTTCACCTCATCCCAAGGCTTGCTTTCAAGGAGCTCAACACTCGAGATAATATTCTCACCATCTGGCAGTTTCTCAATCGACTCTCGGAGAAGGTCCTTCGAGATGTGCTCCAGGAGTTCTGTTGCACCCGTTGGCTCCTGGCTCTTGCCCTTGCGCTTGTCGTTCTTACCACTGCAAAACAGCATGTGTGCACCGCCGAAAATGAGCCAAGAGCCCACCAAGACTCCCACAATTGTCAGTAGCCATTGCATAACCAGTGCGTCAAAGACCACTTGAGAATCCTGATACGTGTAAGATCCGCCCGAAGTAGTGTACTGCTGGCCGTTCAGAGTGATCTGTACGTCCACGGTATCCGAGGTTTCTTTGCCATTGAGGTCGTATCGCACGGGAATGTTGCAAGTGAAACTGGTGCCCCCAACTGTGGCATCGTACGACGCCTTTGATGTGAGCAGACCGAACTTACAGAACGCGAGCGAATCGATGTTTTGGACTTGGGAAGCCAGGTGGCTTAGACGTACGGTGGCGAGCTCGTTCTCATCGCAGCAGGGATCTCCCGAGGACGGCGACACGTCGTTGACACTGGGGGTCAGCATGTAGGAGAAGAATAATGACGCTCCAGTTGTCAGATTGGATACCTGGCAATGAGGAGGAGTATGAATGGTGAGATTCCAGCAGCTGTATTTATGAGTTGTTAGTTGTTGCGAATGACAAAGTACCTCGACCGAAAGAGGCATCGACACTAGAGTGCCAGCGCACGCCACTCCGTTGTTCGCAAGTTGACAGGATGGCGCGGTACATTTAACTCCAGTAGTACCCTCTAACGTCCCTGTCACCTGAGTATGTCATCAGCACATGCCAATTGCTCATTGTCCCTCAACATTCGTGGTGAAATTGCGACTCTCTCTCTCTCCATCTCTCCGGGCAATAGACTTGGATTTAAACAAATCAGTATCGTAACTCTCCTCCCCTGTCTAGATTTGCAAGCCATCTCTGCTTCAAAATTATTCTCGTTAATTTTTTTTAAAAAGCCACTTTCCGTACCCTCTGGTTTCCGAAGACACAATTGAGAGTTGGCACAGAGCCCGTGCTCGGATTCACCAGCGTTTCGTTCATCGTAACCGTCACCTTCGAAAATATTGAAAATCAAAACGGTACCCATCGATCCTCTTTGATTCTCTCCACAAAGTTATCTCATAGCAACAGTAAGGGGTTTAGAGAAAACTACCTCGGCGCCCCCTGTCATCCAGCCGAGCGCCGGAGTGAACGACACATAATTTGCAAGAACGTCGTCAGAAATGTGCACTGGTACTGACGCAGTGGCCGCTACGCCTCCCGTCAGGTTGAACGAAACATAGGTTGTTTGAATTCCCTCTGCATACTTGTCTACGGATGCCTGCACTGTGAAGTACTGGTAGGAAGAGAAGGATGAGGGGGTAAAATAGAAGTAGATGTGTGACGCCGTAAGCTGGCTTCCCTGAGGGTTAATGTAAAGCGTCACAGAGCTTGGTCCCGGTGCCCTTGCTAGTTTTACTCCAATTGTACCCGATGTACCACCCTGTAGATGTGTAAGGAAAGCGTATCGAGATTTTGCCATCAATGACGTGGACTTTTTATGAAAGCATGTACAGTTACACTAGGGAGGAGAGAGAAGAAGAAAGGACATGAGCATGGCAATCGCATCAAATCCAAAGATGTGTACACTATATGAGTTACTATCCATATACTCTACCTCTGTGATCGAGAGAGAGGACACGTCTGTAATGATTTGCTGGGTGATAGTAGGTGCGATTGTATTTGGGCTTGCAGTTGGGTTCCTTGTTATGGTTGGAGCTTTACTGGTTGGGGTACAACTTGGACTTTGCGTAACGGGAGTTTGAGAAGGGGATTGGGAGGGCGTCTGTGAAGGTGAGTAAGTCCTGGGAGTTGGATTTGAAGTTGCTGGAGATATTGTCTCGGGAGAGCCCGTAGGTGTTGGGACGAAAGGAGATCCTGTTGGACTACAACTTGGCACTAAAGTGGGGTTATTTGTGGGGCTACTACTTGGTGCTGAAGTAGATAAAATAATCGATACAAACAAATCGTCAGATTAAATGAATCGATGTTGGCGTCGACTAACATTTTTTTTCGCGCGATACAGAGGATCCAGTTAGGACACACGGCAACGAGTTTCTTTTGTACTAGGTTGTAAATGTATCTGCTGAAAGGGACCTGTTGATGGGGAGGTTGATGGAGAAGTTGATGGGGCAGTAGTAGCTGAAAACTCATGGATCATCAAAGCGAGTATCAACGCTCGAAAGCCATGTCTGCAGCCCACCATCTTCGAATTAAATTAGGACAAGGGAAGAATCTTCGTTTTGAGAAAACTGATTATAATTGTAGATCGTCTTCCGAGGTGGACCCGAAACGGAGCTCGGAAGGGGACTTGCAGGCTGCTCTATTAGTGTGTCCCCCGAGTAATGGATCCAGAGATGAAGTCTGTGGCATACAATAACTTCACAGAGCCCTATCTCCCAACGTACAATTCAAATCCATGACCGTTTTCTCATTGCGACTTCACAATAATCCAAAAGGTGAGAATAAATACGCGATATTCGCCTCCCAGCTCTCCAATTTTAGAACCGCATTGGCTGGAAATTGGGAAATGAGACTCTGATGTCTCCATTTCTTAGTACTCCATATTTCAGATGTAAGTCTATCTAAGCAAGGCAAGAACGCCGAGGATTTTGAAGCGAGATATCCAATATTGTATACATTTATTTGATAATTCATGTCTTTTCTTCAATTTTCGAGAAATCCTATGAAATGGCTCGGATTTTTAAGTGGAATGTCGCAGAAGCGGAAAAGCAGTTTCGGCGTTTCGCCCTTGGAAACGCCTTCCTCACGGAATTCTGCTTGAGAGAAAGCGGCAGCGAATTAGCCAACATTCCATGGGTAAAACATCGTAAAATATTGGCCGGCTTGCTTCCGGCGACGAAGCTGTTTGGAGAGGGCGCTGTATCAAAGTTGATGAACACCATGATAAACTGAAACCTGATTTGGTAGTTCTTGGTGTAAATTTTTAACTTAACATATAAAGTAAAACCCTTTTCCAGGGTCGATTCCGAGGATTTCCGAGCCAGAATTATCAGGTCAATCTCCCACACCCCTCGTCACCCACGAACTACCGACTCACGCACCAAGAAGGGGGGTGTATAAAAGCAATTGAAACCGCATCTGAAGTCTACTCTCATCCAATTTAGCCCTCTCACGTTTAAGACGCCGTCAGAGCTCGTTGAATGAAGGGTGGAGCAAGGAAAAGAAAATCTGTCGACAGACAAGGTGGTCAATGCTCCCTTCAGCTTTCCAACCAACCAAGCAGTATTAATATTACGCCATCCTTTATGGATGCGGTCCAAATTGAACGAGAGATCTTAACATGGTGCTCTCAATACACCCCTGTGCAGATCCCGAGCTTCCCGAGGGACTTCTCGCGTGGGCTGAGGAGGAGGACGGAGGACTACCAGGTTACGCATTCAATACTTTGGTTGACGTTAGAAATGTCTAATTACGAGCTATATGAGCAGAAGCGGAGGAGGATGAGAATGAAGGCAAGGATTTTGAGGGTAGTACTATATTAACTCTCTTTCTCTATCTCTCTCTCTCTCTCTCTCTCTCTCTCTCTCTCTTTCATTTTGCATCGATGCGTGTGTTTGTGTTACACACATACACACATACACATACACATACATACACACACAATTATATATATATATATATATATATATATATATATGTATATATATATGTATATATATACATAATATTCTTTCATATACCCATAAATATGCTTGCATTATCTTAGTACGCTGCCGTATACTCTTCCACATTTTTGTGATTTTTGATGTGCCGATCATTTAGAGCACAAGCCGGAATTGACGATATTAACCGGAGCTTCTTCTTCTTCAACCTCAAAGGATCAAAACAGTGTCCACATCACCCAAGTACCCTACGAAGCCACCAAGCAACAAATTGTCGAGCTATTCCAACACTGTTCAAAACTCGGGGTGCGTCACAGATCATATTTATCCATTCTCGCTGTCAACGAGCGATTAAGATTCCCACATTGCACGGGAATATGTTCGGTCGACTAACATGAAGATGCATCTTTTGCATCGCCATTTTTAATGGTATTTTGCCCAATGGGGATGACACTCAGGCTGCTGGTGTTGACTGTCGGATGGTGATGGATAGGACTTGCAAGCCAATGAAATTTAAGGTCTGCTCCCAAAATCTTGCCCCTCCATTACACACATGCCCACGTACGCTAGATTTTCGTAAGATCGCCAGATTTGGACCAATAAAGAGCATTTAATAATTAGGGAGTGGCGTTTGTTGAGTTCGTTGGTGCCGACGCCAAAGAGGCGGCCAAAAAGGTCGACCAGAAACTTCATTTCCCAATGTTCAATTACTTCATGCTACAAAGGATGATTCACAATCAGCTTCCTTTGATTTTTTACTTAATGTCTTAATTTCATAGGCCTTGAAGTTGCACCGAACTAAATTTCATAACAGAGCCATAAATGTGCGTCCCACTTTGTCCAAGGAGGTCATATATACTTAGAACCTATCATGTATAACCTATTAAATTTTCATGGTTATCATGTTTTACTTCCGTTGCCTCAGAACTTGGTCAAGAAAGCTGTTGATGGGCAGCTCGCACGGCAACGTGCCATCCAAAAGTCAAAAGCAGAGAGGAGGAGGACAAGAGCACAACAAAAGGCCGAGACAGAGCCTGACCAGAGCAACAGTACCTACAAAAAACGAAAGATAACGAACGAACAAGGGACTAGACATACCGAGGAATCCAAGAAATATACAAATTATTCCCCAAATCGGGGTCGCGGGTTTAGGGGCGGCCGAACTATAGGAAGGGGTAGGGGTGGTCAAGGAAATGGACGGAGAGGAGGAGGAAGACGAGGTTCCGGGCGTAGTGGTGGTCGTGGACATTCTCGTGGTCGTGGTCCTGGTCGTGGTCCTGGTCGTGGTCGTGGTCGTGGTCGTGGTCGTGGTCGTGGTCGGGCACGCTTTAGTTCTTCAAGAGGTGGGAGAGGGAGAAGGGGCGGCCGAGGGGGAAGAGGAGGAAGAAGAGGAAGGGGACGAAGTGGTCGAAGAGGGAGAGGCAGAGGTAGCAGCAAGTGACATAGGATTGTTTGATAGTTCGTGGTGTTGCTAGAGCTATGTAACCATGCCACATGCGTTCGATATTCTGGTGTCACGTTACTCTGTTCTGATTCATGAGCGACAACGCTATGTAGCGCCACTTTTAGTTGGAACTATTAATTGACGCGCGAATCATATGGCGGCGATGAACACTACGCATCCTAATAAAACTGTTGCAGGCGTAACCACATCGCGGCCCGCCGTGCATGCTAGCATGTGGCGATCTAATCTCGGCGATGTGAGCACTGAAAATTATAATAGACACAGGGATCCCATATATATATATATATATATATATATATATACAGTATATGTATTCCCTGCTGTCTATCAGGAATCCCATATATGTATACGGTATTCCTTGTCTATAATAATTGCAATGGCAATTTTGTTTGTTGACGACGGGGCAATTTAAGGCGGCACGCAGCGGTCCATGCTAGCATGCAGCTAAAAAGCGACACATGTGTATAATGAAGGCCGTGCTAGCGTGCAACAGCGCAACGACAGCATGTACACAACTAGCGAGTGTACGTACTGCTGTAGCTAGGTAGGGCAGCGGATCACATGCACGTTTTGTATTATATTGTGCTATGTGACACACATGATCTGGCTACAAGCATCAAACAGAATGCCAAAATGTAGCTATAACATGCATTGAAGCTGCCCGGATGTGTGTGCGTAGTGCCTGTACATCTGTACACAAACACACACACACTCACATCTATATCTACGATGTACACATACATGTGTGTATGTGTGTATATATACATGTACATATATGTGTATACATATACATGTGTGTATGTGTGTGTCTGTGTCTGTTTGTGTGTGTGTGTGTGTGTGTGTGTGTGTGTGTGTGCTTGTGTGTCAGCAAAAATTCTGCCGCTTTATTGCGGGCTTTAGATAGTTATTAGCACAACTTTCGCAGAAATTGATTTACGAGTAATAAAGCTAGCAGTTATTAGCTTGCTGTGTTAAAATGCAGACCGCAGGCACCACATCTAAGTGACACGAGTGTAAAATTTCCTTCCTGCTATTGAATTTTCTATTCCGCCATTACTGTGTAAGTAACGCACATTTTGCATCTCTTTGACTCGCCCTTAGTCATCAACATATTCAACGAGTTTGTTATCGTAACCGACGATTTCGCATGGCTACCAATAACAATACAAATGGGAGCAAAGCCATTATGAATCTAAAGAACCCAACAGGTCCTTCAATTGGTGAGAATAAGATAAAGATCCAACAATGGCCGAAAAGATAAACGAAGAGTGTCACGCATGGAGCAACTATGTAACCCCATGTGAAAGTAAGTACTGTAAGAACTAGTTTGAATGCCACAACGATTAATAAGTTCATCATCAATGCCATATGCTTCTCAGACTTAGTTAATCTCATTCTCCGGTCCGCTCTGAAGAAAGCTACACTCATTGCAAAAGTTAAAATTCCTACCTCGGCGAGGAACAACGGCAGAGTGGATGTCAACCTCCACATTAGTGTCATCAAAACTCCAGCTCCAAAGAACATGCCGGGGCCCGATTTTGGTATTTCTGCCAGGAAGTTCTTTATTTTAGCGTTTATGGGATCAAGAGCTGCGCGAATTTCACGCTCATCTTGCGTTTTAAGGAATTTTCGGATGGCATATCCAGCAATCGCAGCAAGGAGGGTCTGTAGACCGGTCCCATGAAGTGAGAGTGCCAAGCCAAGTATAAAGAGGAATATATTTAGGCACATACTCTCCATGCTGCTCAAAGCTTCCGAATTTTCCAGGTACTTAATTGCCACTTGCAACACAACTCCTATGACTGGAAGCCGTGTGGCTGTCGCCCAGATGCTCAGTCCAGGCGGCTGCGCTCGATGATCTTCTTTTTTTTTTCGCTCTATATTCGTTCGCGATGCATTTTGCCCTTCCTCCACTATGGTAATTCGATTGACTTCCCAGTTGCTGATCATGTCTTTGAGCACTCGACACGGTATCAGAAGCTTCTTGTACTTCTCTTCTAGGATCTGCCCTGAATTCGGGCATGTTGGTCGTGACTCTAACCATTTTTCGATATAGTCCCTATCGTATGTGTGACCGGTGCGCAACGTGACAGGATCGCGCATCAGCTCGCCCGAAATCGGGCATAAGAAGAAGGAAGGCGGATGGTCTTCCATGATATCTCTGGACCAGTTTTTGCTTATTTTGTAGTTTTGCCCTCATTTTCTTTCAATATTTCCCAGAAATTACTTGTCGTAGGATAAGAATCTACGAATAGTTCTCCCTTCCTTTTTCCCTTGATTACGTGACGCCCTGACGATGATCATCTTTTTTCACGCTGTTTCGCTTCGCTTACTAGATCTAGCCCAGTGTTGTTAAAGATCGTTTGAAAAATATTATTGTACGATGTTTTTGGCTTGATTTTTGGGTTCGTCTGGGTTCGCTTGGGTTTGCTCGTCGTCAATGTTCGGAGACTTTCCCGAGATCTAGTTCGGTTGCACTAGATAATTGTTAGGAAATCCTGAAATCTTAGGGGGAAATGCAATGTGTTACACGTATCCGAACCGACGTTACCGACGCATCCGATGACTGTTTCGCAGCGAACCCTCATCTCAACTTGACTCTTCGTATCTACTACTGCTCAGGAAGCAAGCGCCCCCTCCTCTCGCTTTCTCGCGTTTGTTTCGCCTTCATGTCCTTCTCTACAAGTGGACGGTTCAAATACAGGCAGAAGGATGTCCCTGGGCCCAGATATGACCACCTGAAAGCGTTCCAGAGGTGAGGGAAGGACATATGACACGAATACTGTTCAGACATTATGGGGATCTCCAACTAAAATTCATTGCATGTCGATGCGAGTGAAGCCAAAATTTCGGAACTTGTTACTCTTGACTCCTCTCCCTCTCCACTTTCATCGTTGTCTTTGCATCTTTCACATTCTTTTTCGCGACAAAGCATTCTTCGTCACGGCGAAGCATATTGGTTGCAGGAGTGATAGTGAACAATCCCCAGTGTCTGGCACTTCAAGCACGAATCGAAAACCTTGATGCACATTGATTAGGTTTGACTCTAGATTAAAAAGAACAGCTGCATATCAGTTTTCCCAGAAGCGCAGGTTCCCTAAGGATCCAGCCTCGTGCCATCCTGGAATGGCTTATACTCCCGATATTAATGTGATTATCTTCAATTTTTTGAAAATTAATGCAATCGCTAACGTGCACAGACGAATAATATCTTCTCAGACCGTAAAAACTGTATCGAAGAGGACTATATTTTCTTCCAGCCAGAGATTTAGATATAGAAACAACGGATCGCCGGTAATATGTGCTCTCTCTACATACTAATGGGAAAACGAAGCGCATCCGCGTGGCTGCATATTTTGGGCTGATGACTACTTTTTTTCTTCCACAGGGTCCAAAATATAACGGCGATAAATTGATAGTAAAGCCACGAACTGCTAAGGCCGTGGTTGGAACAACCAGAAGGTAATGCAGTGAAAAGAGAATCTGGGGCCAGGAAAATAGTTCAAGATAGCAGAGCATCAGCAGTACTTTGAATCCTGTCCTTGCTCACACCACGACCCGCTGTGTAAATTCAGGTTTCCGGTACCTGGTGCTTTCATTCTTCCAGGTAGTTAATCGTGAAGAGGCCTCTAGAAAGACCTTTGATATGACACAATGAAATGCATCAAAATCTGGAGTTTTCCAACACGATATATTTCTCATCATAAACCAACTCTGCTAGGACCGCGCTACGAGTCTTCATTGAGCTTCGTCAAACCAAAGTAGTCATCTTCATTGGAAGATTACACACATTCTGCAAGCAACGATGATTTTGTTCTTCGAAAATTTCTCATCACCATGCTTGCAATGCTTGCAATGAGCACTTTCCACTGTCATCGACCATCTCAATATCATCAACATTTATTCGCAAGAATGCAATAAAGATACGGTTCCACACACCAGCCACACATCATGCATGCTAGACGGGAGTCGCAACAGACAGGGCGCTTATTTAAGAATGGAGAAACCTTAGACTTCCGCTGCCTATTTTCAGGACGCCTGCAACTCGATTTTCTACTACAGCAAGAGGCTCCGCCTTCCGCCCGTACTCTAGTGACGAATTTCTTCTGTAACTCATGTGTTGAGGAATATATTGTTTTCAGGATTAGCACACCGGGACCTTCCTACAACGTATCACGCGAGTTTTCTGCAAGGGAAAAGTAATACAGCCGAATGCTTCATATCATACAGTTTTTCTCCAGCAAATTTCGAGATCCTGTCGTTTGCTCAGATCTGCACCGAGCGCGAGATTTGGTACTGCCCGGAGATGGCCGAAAAGAAATACGTTAATACCGAGCTCTCCAGGTGAAGCACTACGCGTACTGAATCTAATTGCCTATGGATGTTTGAATCTAGATACATGATGCACACCACACACACACACACACACACACACACACACATGCGAATGCGTGACGCAGCGAGAAAGAAAAAATGCAGATATAGTTCGTATGTATAATTCATATAATTTATATATATATATATATATATATATATAAGAAATTTATCAGAAGAGTATTCTTTATATGCACATGATTTAATATCATTCAAAGAAACTTTCATCTCTTATAGGGCCGAGATATTCTCCCATCTTTGAAGCGGCAGCGAAGAGGCAGGATGTAAGCACTCTGAAACAAAACTTTACCCAAACATGCACTTATTTTGAAGCATTGTCTAATAATATGAATCACAGGTCGTGGCTGCAAAGCTCCGGTGAATTCTAGTCACTTCATTTAACTACAGAATTATAGGAACAAACATCCTGTGCTTCCTTCATTCAATCATTTAATATATGAGTGTTTCTTCATCTAAGCATTTAATACATGAGAATTTCTCCTTACAATCAACAAATTTAATCGGACCTGTGCATCTTAATGTTAAACGTACACATGCAAAATAAAGGCGCTATATAGCTATGCAAAAAAGTTGAATGGTTTCGAGTAACGATAGGCACAAGCGTCAAAATAGCAATTACATTCAGAGTTCGCATGCCATGCACATATTGATTCTGTAGTTCACGCACGCATACTGCCTTACGCGACATAATCAAATCATTATCCTATGCTACTGAGCAAAGTCAAAGCCTTAATATTTGCAGGCATAAGCTTTGCACAACGCTACATTATTAAGGTGAACATAAAATACATCGCAACTACTTAGACTGCTGGCGACTCATATGTTGCGCACTACAGGCCACTATGTGTGGTCTCGGCGTGGCGGTGAATCTAACGGTATGTACATGTAGGTGCAGTAGTAATTACTGATTACCCAGCTATAATAAGGGCGTTAGACCGGCCGCGCGCAGCTGCTAGCTAGATGAAGCACCTGTCCCGCTAGCCTGCTGCTGTGGTCATAAGTGGCATGCGTGACATAGCTATATAAGGATGACAATTGAAAAGATTTAATCACTTCATTACATCAGTCTCACAAATAGAGGCAGCGATCGCACAGCAACATGACTTGACATCGCAACTGCAAGCAAGGTGCAATAATCTAATCGAGTAGATACATTCATATGTGCTTCATCAATCGGCATCGGGAACATCGCTATCTATGCCTTCTGCATCAGCCTCAAAGCCTTTCTCAAAAGCCTCATCGTAAGCCTCTGCAAGAGTTTTCACTGGTCCCTGCGCTTCGTGTCCGTACTTGTTGAGCTGACGCTCCTCACCAGTTCTTGCGTACGAAGCTGCAACCGATTGGTGGGGAAGGGTTAGGTTATCAGGGACAACGTTCAAGTAGCTTGTGGGCGGTGGAAGTGCGCGATCGAAGTCGAATTTGACGCCATCCACCTTCATCATCACCTGCGATGCAATGAGGTTTTATTTAGCTGGCGGTGCGGCAATGTGATGGTGCTCAGGCGTCAGGAGGAAGTATAGAAGGGAGGGAGGGAGGGAGGGAGGGTGAGTTTTGTTCTCAGGTCGTCGTGTCATTATATATTCTTCTTCTTCTTCTTCTTCTTCTTCTTCTTCTTCTACCGAGTCGTATCCCGTGTCATTTAGCATACGTTCCCCCACTTGCCCAATGATCTCTGTGGTTTCCTCGTTCCACCTGATTTGTATTCATCTTACACATCGTCTCTCTCTCTCTCTCTCTTTCTCTCTCTCTCTCTCTTTCTCTCAGCTGCTACAAAAACACAGCAGTACCTGCATCCATTACGATCCATCTCTGCAAGTAGTTCCAAGCCTTTATACCAGTCCCCGCTCCCTGTAATCGTTTCAATTTGCTCAACTGCTCGCACCATCATCAACAATGCAATCATCATCCTCATCATCATCATCATCCTCCTCGTCGTCATCCTCATCGCTATCATCGTGACATCATGCGCAGAGAGGAACAAGGTACTGCTATCCACCAGAGGTTGCAAGGACGGCCGAGTGATACATATTCACGTTGAGGCGGAGACCCTCACCCTTCATAGATCTATTTGGCCATTCCGAGTAGAATAGCATGCAGCAAATACGAATCAAATGTTGCCTTCACAACCAACACGATGCGCTCTCGAAACATTTATATACATTGTCCGAACGTACCGGAAAAGTAACATTAGGATTATTTACTCGCCAACATCGCCACCACCATCACAACCACCATCATCATCATCATCGTCGTCGTCGTCATTATCACGTCACTGCTCGAGTAGCAATCACGCACTGGAAAACCGAAATAGCGTTCGCCCAGTGGCCAGTTTTCACGCACGCCTGAAAAGGAAGGGGAGGGAAGCACGGAAGAAGAGATAAGGATTGATGAGGGATTATTCAATGGAAAAAGAGTTCCAAGATCGTTAAGATGACTTGATTTTGAAGATCCCTTTCCGAAATAATTTTGCAGGGAGAAGTTGGTGAGCATGCGGTTATACGTGATGATGATGATAATGAAGGTGATGGTGATGATGATGATGATGATGATGATGATTGCATGTAGACCGTATTTTCTATTTTCTTAATATTAAGAGGGCTCTCCTTTCTGGTTTTCTTCCTCCTCCTCCTCTTCGTCGTCTTCTTTTTCCTCCCCCCCCCCCGTCTCCTTCTCCAGCTCCTCTAGATGATTACTAGGGTGATGCGACCTGGAGAAGTTTCTCATACGACACGACCCCCCTTCGCAGCCCAAGTCTGGCACGCGCATCATCATCATCATCACCACCATCATAACACATTCATTAGACAAGAAGTATTAAGTCCAAGGAGATGCTAACAATATTCCTCTGGGCAGATTGTGGTAGTAGCGTTTGTGGTAATAATAAAGACAACAGTAGGACAATCGCCGCATGGCCCCCCCCCCCCCCTCTGGGCGTCCCGGTTAATGATGAGCGATGTCCTTGGTTACTTTTGGTATCCTTGCTGGATCTCCACCCCATACTCACTGCTCTCCGACTGCCCAGAGAACAAACAACACTCTCGTCACTAAGCACGCACACCAACATGAAATAGCTGTGTAGATTGGCGAGGGGTTGCATCTCCTCCTCCTCCTCCTCCTCCTCCTCCTCCTTTTTCTTCCTCTTAATGATCAAACTTTCTCTATTGAGCATCTACCCACTCTCACCTCATCGTCGTCCTCCAGGCCAAATTCCCTCCGGAACGCTTTGATGTCAGAATCATTGAATCGAGGCATGTTAAGGAGCTCCCTGCGACGTTAGCCACACAGCAGCCATCGATCAAAAATGATGATACTCGAAAACCCATCATAATATGGAAGTACAGAGAAATTATGCTAGCTTAAATATCCAGTTATGTGTGCTTGTGTGTCTGGAAGATTGCGTGCATACTTATATTCATATTTTATATTGAATAACATTTTGTATATCTATATATTTGCATTTAATGTGATGCATCAATACACATGTGCTCACTCTCTCTCTCTCTCTCTCTGACACACACACAATGACACATAAACATATTAATGCATATCATTCCCCATCGTTTTCCCCCGTGCACGCACTCCATCTTGAGGTCTCCAAATGACATGTCAGCGATGAAGCACAAGTAGGAGAGAAACTCGATCTTCCTCTTGAGCCCAACCTAGGTTATTCGCACCATCGGTCGTAGGAGAAATACTACTACTACTACTACTACTACTACTACTACCACCACCACTATTTACTACTACTAGCAATAAACTCAATCTTCCCAAGGAAGGGAACTCATTGCAGCAGTAGCATTAGCAGAAAGTACATCGTTCTTGGCCTGTGCATACGCTTGTGCATGCCTAAATGTCGTGGAGTCCAAGCGCAAGCCCATTCCGTGCATCAGACCTGTTGTTGCAGCAATACATCACCAACGAACGGACTAGTCACGACGAATGACCGTGTGTACGATTCCCGACAATCATTTGTGTTGTTAATGACGATAGCCTGAGCGGCGAAGGCGCCACTGGCCAAGAGAGAATTAATGGGGAGAGGAGCATGTCAACAATCCGTGTTTTGCTGCGACCCCTTGGTGCAACAACAACAACAACAACAACAACAACAACAACAACAACAACAACAACAGCTACCCATTATCTGCAGAGGGCTGGGATTGAAATTGATCTTTGATAATGCCAGATCGAAGCGAGACTCTTGGTACTGGTGTTATGGAAGTATATATATATATATATATATATATATATAATATGTATATATCCGTAGATTTTGCACTTGACAAAGGGAGGAGGGAACGGTTAATTATGAGAGTGGCAGACCTTAACGATATCCTTCGGAACATTTCGTTCCGCTAACAACCTCTAAAAACGAAGAGATGATGAATAAATGAGGGGGGGGTTAGCTGTGTGGCAACCAGCACTCCTTGTGGTTTCGAATGACGCATAAATGAAGAAGTTCTAATTTCTACACCGTTTATTGTGTTAAATAATATTGCTTTCTCCACCTCAAGAAAATGCGCTGCTAATTTAGTCGAGTGCTGCAACTATCATCACCTTCTGTAAGGTATGTTTCCCCACTTCGTCCTCTTCATTGGGTCCTAGGAGCTTAATGCGCTGCAAAAAATTCAATATTATCAGAAGAGGGAGGAGAAACAAAGCGAAATAGATAAACAACTCGCTGAATGGCCTCTTCACACTCCCTGTATTCCTGTAACTTGGGCTCCAGCTCGGCAAACGCCGATTCCCATCGGTCTCGCATTTTCCTAGCCTACATCATCACATGAATACAAAGTTATAATGCGGCGATGGGTAAGGCACAGAAGCTTCTGTGCCGCTAAAATTTGAAACTTGCAACAGGTATCATATCATCGCCTCTCCCTGCGCAGATTTGATTCGCTGTGGTCTTGCTTACGAAGATCTGCCGTTCTTTTTCGCTGCGAAGAATCGCATCGAACACGCTATGCTTTCCAATCCTACGGGTTGTCCCCAAAATTTAACATTAGCTCGCTTAATGATTCAGGAACTCTCCCCTCGCCCCTTTCGAAAAAGCTCGAACCGTTTCAGAACAAGGCTCATGGGTAGAGAGAGCGTACTTTTCAATGGCTAAGTTGAGGTTTCGGGCGCCAGCTTCCTCATCAGATGCATCGAGAAATCCGTCCAGATAACCTCCTGCAAAATGACACACCAAGAGCTCAGTAGGAAAAGCGCGGTCGGTGCGCGAACTGATCTCTCGCTCGCACGTCGCCGCTATATGTCTAGATTGTCGGTTTGGATATGGTTTGCGATGCGTTAAAAGCAGCAAGTTGCCCCAAGACGTCCCTCATCAGTCAGTGTTCAAGGCTAAATCAGATCCATCTATGTTCGATAACACGAGAAGAAGGCCGTAGGATAGCCAGGGTGGGACTGCCAAAGTGTGGAAGGGGCTTTGAGGAGTAGTTTCTCCGAGCCGATCGTTCCGCTCGTCTTGTGGAACAAAAATATTAGATATTTTTAGGACTATTTCCAAAGACAACACCACGATGATCTCTTTTTCTCTAAACGATAATCTGGACCGAGGGAGTATGCTGTTTCACATGTTTTCCGCATGCAAACCTGTCTGGCAGACACCACTACTCCCGCGCCGAAATTTTGTTTTCGTGGCTTGTTCGGGCGGTATCGGGGATTTGGACGCTTGGGAGAGATGGGAACGCCGCCCATTTATGCGATAAATCTGTTACATTAGCACAAAATAAACTTAAAAGGGCGCGTATTTTCTTCAGAAGAAAGTTCTGAAAAGTGCGTGTTGCTCTCAGGTGCGTGACCCCCCCGCTGGGGCTTCCCTTTCCAGGAAGTGCAAGGGGACGACCGAAACACTGGCCTCATTCAGTCCTTTTGGTTTCCTCATTGCGTATCCTTTTTCTTAAAGAAAGTTTTTTTTGGATATGTGTGAGAGGGGTTTTAAGCGGCGGCGACAAATTCATCATCATTCTGTGCAATTCTCTCTTGATTGACGCGCCAACCGTGATCTAAGTGGCTATGTTGTTAAACAGAAAGAACAATGTCATCGGAACCGACTGCTGAAAAGGCCGAGGACCTGTCGAACTCCAATGTTGTTTCGAAGTACAAAAAAGCCGCAGAAATCGCGAACGAAGCTATCCGAAAGGTAATGGCTTCCGTTAAAGTTGGTGGAAAGGTAGTGGAAGCTTGCCAAGTCGGCGACGATTACATAAACGCGGAGTGTGGCAAGATCTTCAACAAGGTACATAATGCTGGAAAATTCGTGAGGGTGCCTTCAGCCTGTTCTTCCTTTATTCCCTTAAATTACATGCTTCTTTCTCAACGGGTGTTAGGTGAGGCCTAAGATCGACAAGGGTATTGGCTTTCCGACTTGTGTCTCTGTCAACCACGTCGTCGGGCACTTCTCACCGCTCAGCGATGATGAATCCAAATTTGGGGATGGAGACATCGTGAAGATGTAATATTTATCACTAATGGAGACCACTGTTTCTGAAACCTTAAATATTTCCATCTTCTCAGAGACTTGGGGGTACACATTGATGGATATGTAGCTGTCGCAGCGCATACCTTCATTTTGGGTGATAAACCCGCCGAAGGCAAAAAGGCAGACGTGCTCATGGCAGCTCACGTCGCAGCAGAATGCGCTCTGCGAATGCTGAAGCCTGGGGGCAAGGTTTGTGTGTCCCGGCGAACTCGAGGAGCTACGTGCAGCATCGACTGACCATTCGCTTTGTTAATGATTTTGATTAGAATGGGCCTATGACGGAAATGTTCACCAAGGTAGCTGAAGAGTTCGGTTGCAACACGGTTCAGGGCGTCCTGTCGCACCAGCTTGAGAGGAACGTCATCGACGGTGAAAAGGTCATTGCCAGCAAGGTCGACCCCGAGAACCCTGAGAGCAAAGTAGAGTTTGAGTTCGACCAAAACGAGGTATACGCTATCGACATTGTGATGTCCTCCGGCGAGGGGAAACCAAAGGAGTTTGAGCAGCGCATGACGGTGTTCAAGCGAGACATGGAGAGCACCTACCAACTTAAAATGAAGGCTTCCCGAGCTGTTTTCAGCGATATAAAGGAACGATTCACTTCCTTCCCTTTCACTATGCGTGCTATGGATGAGAAAAAAGCCAAATTTGGCATTCGCGAATTAATCACCCACCAGCTTGTTCAGGGATACCCAGTTCTGCAAGAAAAAGATGGTTAGACGCTAAAATTTAAATCTTTCTCTACTTGCATCCTAATATCACCCCCCCCCCCCGCCCGGATCTCCAGACTTACTATTCGTGTGTTTTATAGGTGAGGTTGTAGCTCATGTTAAATTCACGGCACTACTTATGTCCTCTGGAACTGTCAAGATAGCAGGGCTCGATGTCGATCTCTCCCAAATCAAATGTGACAAGGAGATCAAAGACGAAGGAATTAAAAAGATACTTGCAACCGCTGTTAGCAAGAAAAAGAAGAAGAGACGAAACAAGAAGAAGAAAAAGAAGGATGCTGAAGCCAAAGAGGAGGCAAAGAAGGAAGACGGAGGTGACAAGGATAGCTGAGCCATACCTTGAATTGTGCAAGCTGTAGGTCCAGATAGGCTTCCTGTAATGCTCTACGCTATGAGCGTGTGCGCGCTGTTTGATTGCCACTGTGTTATTTTGTTCATCTAGCAGAGCTTGCAGCCTCCAATAAATATTAAAAACGAGCATAAAGACACGAAAGGATAGCGTGACTATCACGCTATAGCACGAATTGCCACTTGCCGATCATGCTGCGAAGCTGTTTACTTTTTGCCTTGCTGACCTGATGATAGTAGCTTCGTATGTTGCATAGCATGCATGTGTCCTTTGTCATCAATACACGTTAGCACGCATGGCTTACTTTGCTAGTTTGGCTGTGTCAGCATGCAACTTGTGCACACGTCATGCACGCAGCTGATCGATTGCACAGGTCAAACGCACATTACATGCATGCATGCATGCGCACGTCATTGCAGCCACTATGCGACTGAGTCAGCATGTTTAGATTCGAGCGGCTTCGCGGTGAAACCTATTGCGATGGTATAATGGCTAGCTAGCTAGCTGGTATAACTCACAACTATTGGCATCACTAGATCATTTAATATCGTGATTAATGTGCTCACTTGGCTTCCTTTTCCATCGTCATTTTCAACAAGCTGAGCTGTCACTGCTCCATGCAGCCAAATAAAGCATTGATGACCGAAGACAAGAAACGCAACGTGCGCGTACGATCGATGCACAGTACCGTTGACTACAAATTGCGCATCTGGCGATTGGAATAAGCCTTATATGCCCCTTGTGACTTCCAATGGAAGGATTTCGTATTGTTTGTATCATGTTCGCACGACTTAATATACAATCAACTAATGAAGTCTGTATATCTGAGGGTCGATTTCTGGTAAGATGATTTTATTGCGCAGCATTATAGACTAAGTAAACTTGCGATGTACTTGGTTGACGGAAGCTACTCGGCTTAGTGGCGATTAATTTTAATATTTTCAAATTGTTTGATATCAAACTGAGGAAGGTCCACATTGTTTTCATCGTCTGCAAGTTCTTCAAAGATATTCGTACTTGCAACTGCTGCTAGTGTGGATGCTGCTGTTCCATCACTAAGAGAATCAGACTTTCCTACATTGTTTTTACGAGGAAGACTTTCGTCTCCATCAAATGGGTCACTTTTATGAAAAGTTCTGGGAATTGAACTTGCTCCAGAGTCTCCACTGTTACATTCTGCTGTTGACACCTCGTTGTCAGCAGTCACAGTCGAACCAACCAACTTGTTTTCAGATCGACGCTTTGCAAGCATTCCGAAGACATCCTCTTCCCCAGCCATAGTGTTCTTTTGTGATCTTCCCTTTTTTCTCCTTGCACTTTTCTTCCTTACATTTCGGGAACCATTTTCTGTACTGGACGCAGAAGTTGAGACAGATGTCGAAGATTTGGAGTCATCGCCGGTGTAGGCAATCGTCTTCAGTTTTCCCTTACTCTTTTTAGAGCGTAGTATTGCTTTCTTCACATGTCCAATTTGATCCACGGGAACGTCAGTTATGGTCATAAGATTATTATCCATATTAGGAGAAGGTCCCTTCCGCGTTGCCAAAGACCAACCATCTTTATTATGCCTTACCCATACCTGAAAGAACGAGAAAAAATCATAGTATGTTGGAGAGATTAGTTCAACTTTGGAAATAATCTGTGGAATGGAAAGTAATCCATACCTGGCCATCGATCTCTTTCGCTTCAATCTCTTTCACCTGATCTCCTTTCTTCAAGGTGTTCGTTATGTCAGAGCATGAGGTAAAAGATCTCCTTACGTATAAGCCCTCAGAGTACTGAACGGTCCACACCCTATGATTATTCAGTGTTACCGTACGCGCAGTAAGATATAACATTTTCGAAAGGTACCTTCCTTTTTGGGAGCAGCAGAGGGCATGTGGGTGCCAGTTCTCTAACCTACGTGCAGTAATAGAGTATAATCTTGGACGTTTCGCTCAGAACGATGATCAGTTCCTACCCTGCCACACCAGCTACTCGGCATATGACGCTCAGACGTTGGAGAATCGTTCTTCCGAAAGTATTTGCAGGTAGTCTAACGCTCTGCCAGCCATCATTGAACGAGAACGTCTCCTCTGTAAACTTGATTCTTCGAACTGAAACCGAATAGATCATGAAGATCATGATTTCGTTTTTTAAAGATCGAGAGGATCATCTACCAAATCCTATTTTGCGTCTTTCCCGTGAGACACGGAGGTGCTCGTTGTTCTTAAGCTAGAAATGTTTCGATGAGATAGTATCAATTCGACGATGTAGTTTCATACACATACATTCATCTACTACCTTGTAAAGGAGCTTAATCCCGTCCATATCAACGAACTGAAGTACTAATTAGGGAAAGAAAATTTGAGAAACGGTCCGACATACTGCTACACTTCGCTCACCTCGATCTCTTTCTTTGAGCATGCCGCCTCCGATAAGATCAAGACCCGAGCGAGAACGCGAAAAGGTGGGCTGTGACATATCACGGGGAATGCTGGCAGTCCCTGTCAGTCGACAGCAATCTCAGATCGATGTATCATATTAAAGGAAGGTGCAAAGAATAATAATCGTCGGAAAGTGTGAATTAGAACTACATGGTCACCACCCTTAGAAATGAGAAATGAGGTAATGTCCCTTCTTTTTCACTTCCTTGCATGGCGCTTGGTATTCCGCTCGACCTTGCCAGCGCATACTCGGCCCCCTCTGCGACAACCTCCCAATCTAGTCGCAGGTTGCGACGATGTGACATTTCACATTAATGATAGTCGCATGCATTTTGGGCTAAAAATTGAACGTTTTCATTGTCGTTATAGAACCGCACAGTTCAGCAGAGACCATTTGGCATCAATCGCAGGCAATAATACCCGGTTTGGCGCTAAATTTGCCACGAAATGATGCTCGTAGCACAAGGAGAATTTGTCATGAGCAACATCGGGCAAGCTTCCGCATCGGTTGAACTCTCTTGTGGAAAGATCAACCCAGGCCTATCGCAAGGCAAAATAATCAATTTAGACATCGTTCATCAAATCCATACTTATTTCCATTTTAGGCCCACATGAAAGGCCAACAAAAGGCCATCCTTAGATCTAAAGGCTCCTCAAAAGCTCTGAGGAAATCGCTGTAGGTGCAGGTGCATGTTCACATGCATGATGAAAAAGGCAGTTCAGATTGGCTCTTTGGTTCCGTTGTTTTTTTGCAAGGCAAAACTTCCTGTTTTGGAAAACAAAGACACCTTGAATGTTTGCTCAGTGTGTCAGAAAACACAGCAGTGCTTGTCATTTCCACACATCTACCAAATGATGTGTGTGTGCACATGCATCATTCGCCGAGCTAGCGAGGCGCATGATGGGCCAAGTCCAGCTAGCCAGCCTCACTAGCTCAATGCATGCAGACCATGCTAGCATGCATCGCAATTGGAGCGATGCAATTTTTTTGAAAGCATTGGGATTTTGCATGCAGTTGACACACTGAGCGGGCGCTCGCTCCGATTTGAATGATGCGAAAAAGTCCCACTTTGTGTGCAAAAGTACCGATTTCGGTCCGCGATTACAACACATGGCTAGATGCCACATGCCATGCCATGCACAAATTTGGCTACATGCTGCAATGCACGTGTCTGATATTAGACAGACATCTTCTTCCGTAGCGTTGAATGCCACCGCATGAAAATTGCAGGGTAAGTTGGAAGTGTGCATGTGTGCATGCATTTAGCTAGTTAGGTACACATGCATGCTTGCATGTGTATATGTGTGTACCTTTTGCATTTAGCAAACTTAAGTTCATCTCTGAGAACAAAAACATCTGGGTGCTTATTCCCTACTTGCCCGTAACAATATGAAAAGATTGCCTTTGTCCCCTCTTGATATTCTCATCTCATCATCTAAATATGTCGTCCTTAGAACTCCTTTGACTAACAAATTATCAAAAACCATTCTTTAGTGTTTACTGATGACCTTCTTCGTAGTTGATTCACATGCACACAGCACTAAATGTGATATACATATTTAAAAATATAAATCAAATATCTATGTGCATATCCATCAAATACTGTTGTAAGTAATGTACGCATCTTCGTATACTCCCCAATTAGCATTGACGAAGGTTAGAGTTGCACTACAAGAAGCAGGTGCCTTGATTCGAATCGGCCCAATCCCAAACTCGTCAAACTGTACGTTTACTGTCGTCTCATTCTGACAGAATGAATCATGTATTAATGTGTCTAAACAAATAAATTCCTCATTATGGAGTACACACAGTGTGTGTGTGTGCGCGCGCGCGCGCGCACCAGTTTGTGATGCGGATTTTTATGTTAACTTATTTGTCAGAATGTAATGAATCAACAAACCACAGGAGTAAAATTCGCAGTCACGGACTCCACGATCCCTAGGAAGCCTTCTTGCTCATTTTTCCCTCGTAAATTTTGAATGTCTAACGTCTAGATTCAAATTTGAGCAGAAAAATGATCATGTAGGGTCGCGATCCTACTCGACTTTAAGGTTACCTGATACAGATTCCTTGGTTTAAATAACGGAAGACGCTTAGACCCCAAGATGGGCGCTGAGGTCGTGTAAACCTAAGCAAGAACGTCAAATAACAATAGTAGTTTCAAACTACAAAAGTTGACACTAGCATCTCGTAAATAAAAGTATTTCTGTTATACCAACTCCCATTTGTCGCTTAAGAGCGACGAGCTCAATGGACGTGGACTTGGATTGACGCGTTCTAAACGCCTAAATTTATGAAATATGATGGCTTTGTAATTCATATGAGGGTGAATGTGCGTGTGTGCGCGCGTGTGTGTGCGTGTTTGTGTGTGTGTGTGTGTGTGTGTGTGTGTGTGTGTGTGTGTGTGTGTGTGTGTGCGTGTGTGTGTTCGTGTGAATGTAACTTCATCTTGGTACGTAGCGACATTCCGTCTTAGTTTTCTCTGTTAAACCTTGCTGCCATTTCAACTTCTATCTGCTGCTCTGTTGTGGCTCCATCGCCTTTCTTCAAGGGTGCTATTATTTCCAACAAATTCGTCTTCAATACTTCGCGATTGGACTGGCCCCAACCTTAAAACACATACATGTGAAACCGGTAGTCCCCATTATGCACGTGTATGCTTTGTTCTCCACCCGTCTCCAAAAACTGGAACACTGAAGCAGGGGCAATTCCCCGTTTCATTGACTTTAGGAATCCTCTTGCAGTAGGGGATCGAACCGCCCGCCTACATGACAGCGATGATGATGCTGTGGACGTGAGGAGCAGAAGCAAGTACCACGGCCACATACGCGAATTTTACGTCGAGCGAAGTGGGGAATTGTGGAATTGTCAGCGTCTTCCCAATTTCTCTGGTGCGACAAAAGGAAATTCACGTCGCTAGCATGTTCCTGCCAGTGATGCCAAGCACTTGTTGCAAACGTCGAGAGAGGGGATTTTTATCTGCGACTAGATAAACCATGCGGGCCGCTTTCTCACGTCCCTCCTGCCCCCTCTCCCTTTCCCATTCCCCACTGACGTGACATTATCAGCTTGGTGACAACAGGGTGTGTTGAATCGATTACATTTTTTTTTTAAAAAAAGGATTCCGTAACGCTGCTCTCGCTTCTAGTGGATTCGCAGCGCTTTCCCTCTTTTCAACAAAGGCTGCATTTGCGCACTGCCAGGTAATGAATGCAGTTGTCGAATGTTACTCATGTTCTTCTCTCGCTTTCTCGATAACTCATATTCTGTAAAGGTGCCGTGTGGAATTTATGACGACAGTGGTCGGATTAACACTCTATTAGAGGACTGCAAGACCATCACGAAGGCTATGAATCAGGTACGGGTCCCGTGTTTCACGTTACTCACGAAAAATGGCGAATAACATCTTTTATATTTGGACTTGCATTGAATACCTACAGGTCAATTCACTTTCTCCAGCCAAGAATGCCCAGAGGTATTGATAGATGTTAACAATGGGCTTGTAAATTTTCGCTGATACTTAATTTCTAAATCTGAAGCATGAATCAAGCTACGAGGTGGATTATCACGAAGGAGGTTCTGACCCGCTTTTTCAAATTGCCTATTGCTTATGTACATTTTATCTAATCACTTTGTGATGCAGGCTCATGCGTCGAACATCATCACCATACTCGCAGAGTATTTTCTTACTCAAAAGGTCAGAGAATCAAAAAATCTCGATATACTTCGATTTCATCAACAACATACGTCTGTGTCTATCAATGGGGGTGAAATACTTTTCTCTAGGTTGCAAACGTGTCAAAGTATGACGAAGGTTATCCAGCGTATCTCGAGGTCACAAGAATCATATGAATGAAATGAACACTGATGTGACTTGCATTATTTCCATAATATCTACAGATTCTGGCAACCCATCATCGTGTCATGCGCCTTGCTATGAAGGTTATGATTCTATGTTTTCGACTTTAGGAAGTGTAGCAAGCTCGTGGCAAGTTGATAATCAATGATATCTAATTTATGGAACCCTTATTTTGACAGGCGAAGCAATCCACCGATCTTAAAGTTGCGGAAGACCTCGCACATGAAATTTCTCATCTTGCTACAATCTACAAGAAGAAATAGGGAACATGCAAATTTAAATTGCAATATCCAAAGTATCAGCAGAATTGTTACCTTCTTCACGTGGGTACCTGGCCTCATGTAGCTTGGATACACCGTAACAGGCTAGCAGGGCTTGTCCGATGTGACGATGTTTGCGCCAGACTATAGAAGACATGTATCTAACAAAGTTGTGTCAGCAATCATGATTATCATCATTCTAGGTATATGATATACTTATTCCGCACATGTTGGAGGATGTAGCGTATACATGCATGCTATGCTACATTGTGCGACGCACATTGTGATGTGTGAGACGGATGTAATGAACAAATTAAATTTTTTCAATGGTCATCCTGATGTAGCTGTGCAATGCAGCGGCTACAGCGCTGATGTTGTGTCTGTTGGTTTCTGCCACAATGTGTTTCATGCATGTGAAAGCATCCTCTTTCGGCCGTATACGATGATGTTACAATGTGTGCACAGTGCATTCACAACAGCTGGTACAACGAGACAGCTGGCGGATACTATTTGAGCTTGCGCTGCATCTACCATGCGCATGCTTCAGCAGCTGAGTATGCTATGACAATGTATATACTGCCCTTGAAATACATATGCAATTGCCTTTCATCATTACTGATATCAATCATTGCTTGTGCTATCAATAATCAAACACACTGCTGACAAATATAATGTTTTTGATGACAAGCGATCGAACATTCTAGTAAATTATTAGCAAGTAAAACATTGTTCGTGTTACTCGTTTGACAAGACATATCCAACAAGATGCAATCTAAATTTCGTGCTGACTGATGACTACCAAATAAATACATGTTCTTTCATCAAGATGATAGAACCATTAAACAGTATCAACTATCACACGTGGGAAAAATACAACTTATATATCACATTTTATGTTCACAACTAAAATATTATATGTTTGCTATAGATTCAACAGCTACAGGAGGCGGTGTGCACATTCCACGCCCCCATGCTTTTCCGTTCATATTCTTTAATTTTTCATTTTGGTGCTTTAGCTTCCTTATTCTTTGCAGGCTTGTTATTATTACTATCATCATCATCATCTAGATCATTGGGGTAATCATTCGCAACATCCTCTAGCCAGCTGCTTTTCAACGCTTCTTGGGCAGTGATGCGATTCTTCGAATTAAACTGCAGCATTGGCAGTAGAAACTCGGTGACCTGAGTGACAGATACATAGTCCAAAATCAGCATGCATTGCCATCACGAGGCGATGCGGGGAAACATGTGAGAGACTTCTAACCTCTTTGGCGTCCTCGGGCGCAAATTTATACTTCTCGAGCAGGATATCTTCCAGGCCCCAGAAATCTAGCTTCTTTATTATTCTCAATTCACCCTTCCGGTTGAAGAAGTTCCTAGAGTTTTTACCCTGAGAAACGGCACATGTTACTGGGAATGAAGGAGACAGACATGCATGTGCATGTATGCGTTGGACGCCCACATAATAAGTTCGAATGGTTAAACTCGATTCGAACCTGCTGATACATTTTCTTCGGCATCTTTCCCAGCAGCTCGATCATGAGAGCCAGGTGGTCCTCATCTCGACTGTGCTTTCCGTACTTGTCTTCTTGCGGGTCAAATAAGTAGTCTCCCTACATTTCAAATTCTCAAGTTAGTGTGTGTCATAGATAAAAAATGGATCGGAAGATGGATGGGACGGGATAAAATGCTCTTGTTCTGTCCAACGGCCTCTCACGGCGCATCGCACAAAAATCATGGTGAAATGAAAACTTGTTGAAATCTGGTATCATGTAGATGGAAGGACACGCTCCAAATTTCCAACGTTTTGCAACGCTGAAGCGATGGAATATGAGGAAGAGCTCTCCAGGGCACGAATGGTGGCAAGATGGCGGTGCTCTCTTCATTACCGTTATGAACTCGAACACTATGCACCCTACCGACCAAATATCAGTGGGACAAGAATATGGTAGGCCGAGTATAACCTACAAGAAATGAATTAGAGGGAATGTTGCGACCAAGATTTGATAATTCGTCGTCATCAATTCTTTCCCCCCTCACCTCTGGTGAACGATATTGCCGAGTTGTGATATCGTCTGTGAAATGCTTGTGGACCCAGCACCCATTTCCAAGATCCGAGATTTTACATACAAATAAATCATCTGTTTTAGGTACTTTCTCAGCTCCTACACTGTTGATTGTCGGGCTCCTAGACTCCACAGTTTGAGTGGGGGGGGAGGGAACATCATCAGCGGCCCGAGTTGCTTCCCCGTCTTCTCCGTCACCGCCACCATTTCCTCCCTTGCTACCTTGGGTTTGGGGAGTAGTGGATGAAGTATTGATTGCATCATCGCTTGAATGACTAGCTATTTCCGTCGATTTCTTTAGTTCTTCCAGAATTTCAGTAGGTTTCTTTCCTCCTGGTTTCGCTGATGATGCGACGATACTTTTCATCTCCGCCTCGACGTCTTTGCGGACCTTTTGTTTCAGCTTCTTCCTGGCAGTTTTACTCATTTTTTTCTCCGGATCAACCACATCCATCTTCTCCTGTATCTTGAGATTTTCTAATGCGACCAAAGCTTTCCTCTCCTCCATGAGAGCAGTTCCGCTTGGAAACTGTTTCGGTTTCATCAGAAAGTTTTCAGGCTTCAAATCGGTATGAATGATTTTGCATTTTCGGTGCAAAAAATCCAATCCAAGAAGGATCTGGTACGTGATGCGCTTGCAAATATTCATTGGAATGCCCCTGTAGTTGTGCTTCTTTATCATGTGCAGTAAATTACGGCCCATGAGCTCGAAAACCATACAAATATGCTTTCCGTGAGGCCCATAGATCTTGAACTGGTTAAGGAGCTTGATGATATACCTACCGGAAACGCCACACTCTCTATTGACGGCCTTCAGTAGATCTATCTCGTCTTCAGCCGCTTCTGTGTATTGTGATGCCGACTTTTGAATTTTGAGAGCTACGCACTTGTGAGGATCGGTGTCATCTTCGATATTACTGTCAGTTGCAAGCCAAACAGTTGAGAAGTGTCCCCACCCAAGTTTTCGGTGGACAGTATACCTGCCGTTGTAAACATCGCCAATTTTCACAGGGTGGTATCCTCCCCGCTTGTAACCGCTCTTTCCTTCATCTTCTGAATCAGAAAAATCTTCTGTGTCGTCCGAGGAGTCGTCATATGATGATGGTGGCTTTTTAGTTTTGTACATGTACTTCCTCCCCCCAGAGTTGGCAATAATTGCTTAAGACCAATTTGGTTCTAAGACAAAGCGCACTATTATCCTCTTTCACCGACCTACCGATAACATATTTTATCATATTTCTGTAAATATGGGTACATGCATATAATTTGATGTTGCTCCTAAGAGAAAGCAACTTCCTAGTAATATATTATATCATAATGTAAGACGAAGGCTTTCTGAGCACAACGATTAAATTCCTTTTTCTCAGCCGAACATAGGTTCCGAGTGCAAAACTTTCACAACTTCTACGACATCGGAGAGCGCATATCCAAATAATGCAACATTTTGGTGTATCAGGGCGGATCTTCCTTTCCCTTTGCTTACATAGAACCCTACCTTAAAAAATTCTGCGGCGAATGGATAGGGGAGCGAAAACTGTGATGGGATAGATCGTCGTGCAATATCGAGGAGGGGAGGAACGAGATTGCTTTCGGCTGTAGTCATAATTTCATGCGGGGAATTACTAGCGACAACACAGAATAACCTCTTCCAGAAATAAATGCATGAAATTATCAATCTTCCTCGCGACAACGATATTAAAAGGGAGTCCACTTCCGTCATAAATGGCATTTCGACCCTGAGACTAGCAAACATGGTCTGAAATTAAATTAAATTTAAAATCTGGGGCATCTCTCATTCGAGTCTTTCCGATTTTAGAGAAAACTGAATGTATTTGGAGCGGGCTTGCCACCCACGTCCGTTACCAGCATTTTCAGGCACAGAATTCTGAGTGAAGAAGGAGTCCATTTACAATTAGAGACAATGGTATTTTAAGACGTTCAATATTATTTCCCATTCGCTGTCTGATTTTCGCCTAAGACCTGCACGTGCCCGATAGTAATACGCCCTCCGTCCCCTCCCCTTTCCCAGCGCTCTATCACCATGAGCGGCGAGAACAGCATTGCCTCCGAGCTCAAGCTCAGGTATCGATACCAACGCTTATGTTTGCTGAGTTCTGCCTGACCTTCGCCTCGAGATTGGGGGTGCATAACCTGCAAGCTTTCTGCGAAACTGAGATGTCGAAGAAACCATGTGAAAAACTTAGAATTCCTTATCTGTTCAAAAGATTGCAGCTCTCTATGATATACGTATCGGCGTAGCCTTAATTTTTGATTGTATCTGTTTTTCAGGCATGTGTTTGGGCTCAAGGAGGATGTGACTGACAACGTTCACTACATTGAAGAAAATGTGATAGTTTATCCCTGCGGCCGGAACATCGGTACGAAATTGTCTGATTTTCCAAATCTAAAGAATTCTCTTGAATAGTATCTCGAATTATGTAATGCTGACCTTTGGCAATTGTCATCTTCAGTAATCTATGACACTATCACGAAGACCCAGCGGTTCATAGTGACTGGGGATGCGAACGAAGATTCTGCCTCCGAAATAACAGCGATAGCTGTTTCTCCTAATAGAAGGTATTAAGAACCAATGACCAATAACTCGAAGATGAAAGGTATCCATTCCAATTGTGACCCGCGTGCATTCTTCTAGGACTATTGCTGCTGCCTTTCGAACCGACACGAATGGGAAGATCGACATCTACGATGTCCGTACGCTGAAGCTGTGTGCTTCTCTTATAAATCCGGAAGTTTCCAGTTCATTGTACACGTCTTTAAAATTCTCCCCGGACAGCAAATACCTGCTTTGCATAGGGGGTGAACCAGACTTTATTTTGAGTACATGGGACTGGGAAGCAAAGAAGGTTCGTCGTTATTTTTTACGCGCCCTTCAGGAAATTGACTTGCTCTCTTCTAACAGGTTCTTCAAAGTGAATCAATTGCAGTGAAGTCCACATCATCTAACTTACGCTGCAGCTTCTCACCGCATGATCCCTCGGTGTTGGTCTTGACGGGATACAAACTAGTCAACTTCTTTAAGATTGACTCAGATTCAAAACTGCAACATATCGAAACGAAGGGAAAGATCGCGGAAAACTACTTATGTCATGAGTGGTTGGCATCAAATCTACTTCTGGTTGGAACAGAGTCGGGAAAGGTGAATTCTTAGACTACTCATATCATTCCCGATCGGTTTCCTCCTGGACCGAGATTCTAAATTAACGTTTTGCAGGTATTGCTATTCCAAAACTTCTCTCTGTTAAAGGAGATGTCAACGACATCTGATCTCATGCCAGTGACTTGTATAAAGGTCGATTCCTATAGACTTATGATTCATTCAATTCTTGATAGACAACCCCCCAATATGCAGGTCTGTAGTCGTGATAAGTCCTTCCTTGTCGGCACTGGTAGCGGCAAAATCGAAGTATTCCAGAGACAGCATAAGGACGACGAACTCGCAAACGATTTCAAGAAGCAAAAGGAATTCGTCGTGCAACAAGAACAAACTGCAGCTGTGACTTCCCTCAGTGTCTCCCCAACGCAAAGATCCACCTGCATCGCGCTGGAGAACTCCCAAATGTACACTCTTACTTCCTTTAACGCTGATGTCTTAAACCCGAGGGACATGAAGTTTCAGCCCCTGGGAGAGCTCGGTCACCATGCTACCATCAACGGCATGGATATTTGCCAGCGAAAACCGCTGGTGGTTACGGTTGGGCAGGATAAGTCGGTGCGGGTCTGGGACTACATGACAAAAACGCTCGAGAATGTTAAATACTTTGCAGAGGAACCGCTGTCAGTTGCATTTCACCCTTCGGGGTTTCACTTGGTCATCGGTTTTCCTGACAAGCTACGTTTCTTCAACATCCTAATGGACGACCTGCGCCCTGTGCGTGATTTCCCTCTTCGCAACGTCCGCGAAGTCCGGTTCTCCAACGGTGGTAACCTGTTCGCTGCGGCTCAGAACTCACTCATTCACGTGTTTGAGACCTTCACGTGCAAGCCAAGGCCTGATATGATGCTTAAGTGCCATTCGAGCAAGGTGGCTTCGATATATTGGAGTGAGGACGATGAGTCCATCTGCTCCACAGGTGCCGACGGCCACGTTTTCCTCACCAAACTCGGGGAGAGCAGGGAGCAAGTGAATAACTACTTTCTCAAGGGAGTTCATTTCACGTGTGCCCTTTCCTCGTATGACGAGAAGATGTACGCGGTAGGAAAGGGATCCAAAATAGTCGAGATCATTGATCAATCGCCCACAAGTCCAGAGATCGATGGGAAGAAAGAGTTGTCTCAGATATGCATAGGCCATCGGCCGCAGCGTATGTTCTTCGTAGCTGACATGGAAGGAAACGTCTGGTCGTATAAGTATCCCTTCGCAGCTATATACTGTGTTGGCTACAGCTGCCACGCAGATGCAGTGAGCAAAATGTGCATCTCCAGCGACGACAAATACCTGTTTACCGTGTCTCGCGATGGCACCCTTGCGTTCTGGGACATCATCTCGCCCGAGTTCCGGAGCCGGAAGGAAACGAAGGAAGTGATCCCTTGGTCCGAGGAGGTGATGGTCACCAAGTCGGACCTGGAGGAGAAGCACGTCATCATGCACCAGCTGCAGTCCCGTGTCAAGATTCTGATCCTACAGAACGACTCCAAGCTCAGGCAGCACGAGATGCAGTACCAGAAGAACCTCAAGGACTCGACGCAGAAGTTCCAGCTTAAGCTGGAGGAGCAGAAGAACGAGTACGAAAGCCTCCGCGAGGAGAAGGCCGACATGCAGGTTGACTTTCAGGAGAGCGAGAAGCGATTCTTCAAGGAGAGTAAGGAGGAATTCGACCGCATCGATATGCAGGACCAGAACTCCCTCTTAGAACAGATTAAGATGTACAACGACGCTGAAAACGAATACCAGGAGGCGAAGCTGCAGCACCGAAACCGGATACGCACCATGGAGAAGGAGCACAGGGAGGCAACGCTGATGTCCAAGCGGATCCACAGAGAGGCGAAGAACAAGGCGGTTGAGAAAGTCAACAAGGCTGTGGAAGATAGAGACACCGTGATGCGCCAGTTCAAGGAGACGAAGAGGCAGCTGGAGCTAGACACCGACCTGGAAATCGAGCAGCTTGTCAGGAAATACGAGGCAAAACTCAATCTCGAGAGGGACAGCACGCTGCGACTCAAGGGAGAAAACGGTATCATGAAGAAGCGGTTCGCCTCGCTGAAAAAGCACATCATAGAGCAGATAGAGCAAAAGAAGGAGATAGAGGAGGAGTCCCTACGCCTGGAGGACAAGGTTTCGGGGCTGCAAGAGGAGATCGCGCGCTTGAAACGGCAGATCAAAAAGATGGACCAGACGATAAGCGAGCGCGAGACGCAGATCTACGACTTGAAGAAAAGCATCCAGGAGCTGGAAAAGCACAAGTACGTCCTCGACTATAGTATAAAGCAACAGAACCTCCAGATCGAGCCAAGGGAGAAGGAAATTGCCCAGATGAAGGTAGCAGCACCTTTTGTATCATCTTTTTTCGATCATGTTAAATATATATATATATATATATATATATATATATATATATGTATAATATTTTTTTATAATATGTGTGTGTGTGTGTGTGTATATACACATATATAATCAAATATATTATACACTGCGTAGGCCAAGGTGTTGCGGTTAGATGGAGAGCTGGAGCGAAGGCACTCTGAGAACGGCAAGCTTGAAGACGAGATCAAAATGCTCAAGAAGAAGCTTTCGAATAAGCAAAAGGAGGACCAGCAGAGGGGACGAAGGTTAAGGAGACTGCAGATTGAGTTGGAAGTAAGTCTAATTATCCCCCTTCCCTGCTTCTGCTTTCCGTGTGCTACCTCCTCATCACTAAACGAGTTTTGTGCACGTTTGTCAGCAAATAAAGAAGTACATCCAAGTTGTCGTCGAGGTAAAACCACCTTCGTTGCTGTGAGCGCCACGACTCACTCTGTAGCTTGGACATGGATTCACACCCCTTTCCCCTACCCCCCCTGTGCAGGTTATTCAGCATCCTGCGAAGCTCGACGAGGAAGTGACGAGAATATGTGAAAGATACGCCACGATCAATAAATCGACGGTGAAGGTAGTTATATTTCACGAAGTGCATCTCTTGACGATGATGGTGGTCACCATTCTTCTTCATTGAGCCGTATTCTATGCAGGTTGCCGATAAAGTGCAGAGCGAATACAAAGAGCAGGAAACCCATTTGCGCAAAACAGTCAAAGAACTGAAGAGGAAGTTGAGAATCGGATCGGAGCAGCGGCGGAAAAACGTTGTCACGGTAATGACCACTCCTCTGGTAAGTGTTATAAGACATATGAGATATAACGAATTCATCAGATCATGAAGGAAAACATGGACTTACTGAAAGAGATCAAGGTTTTAAGAGCAAATCTGGAGAAATTGAGGTTGAGGTCGCTTAGTAAGGTGATACACTGATTCAAACAACGTAATCCAGTTTGATTTAGCACACTAAGTTACTACGACATGAATGCAGGAAGTGGTATCGGTAAGCAGCAAGAGTCAGGCGAAGAACTCATCATACTCGCAAAACGAGGCTGCAAAAATTGTGGAGCTTCAAAGAAGACAGATCGAAAACTTACGTCAAGAGATTCAGCTGGCCTCCGTTCGCCTGGGCATCACAGTTAATGCTGGGACAGTGTCAAAGGCGAGAGCAGAGATCGCGTAGGAACCTCAAAAAATGTATTAGATCGAACATCAAATGAAAATATTAATAAGAGAATGACCCTCCATGTGGACCTCAATGTTGATTCATTTAATTACAAAACTGGCTGGCCTTCAATTATCTAGATAATGCATTTCATTTTTACCGCGGAGTCATCGTTAAATCCTATGCATAGCATCCGATTAGCTAGTTGGTGTGGTTTGGTTTGCATTAGTAGCAACTACTTCAACTTAACACAGTGTGCTATTGTGTTGATTGTACCACCGGTGATGATGCAACAACAATTGAATGCTAAGAGCAACATCAAAAAGACGCTAGCTAGCTAGCTGCGCAGCTGCTACAAATAAGCTTAATAAGCCTTGTCCTGAACCAAAAATGCAAGGGAGCAAATGCATAGTTGTCGGTGTTGCACAGTAGTAGTACCGCATGTGAGCTTCATTCAAGACACAAGCAAGCCTAGAAGCGACTACAACATGTGATAATCGTATACGATATTACGTGTAGCGCATCGTCACAGCTAAACAGACTAGATAGAACTATAGCAACGTAGCCGTAGTCGTTATGTAGATACGTCATGATCAAGGGAGTCGCCGTGTCATGTAGCTATACTGGAATGTTGTCAAATTTACCCAGAAAGCTGGCTCTATTAGCGTACATGCATTTTAGTAACAGCCACTGTATGCATGGACATTATATTTATCTGGCTGCGTGCCAATAATATGTGAGACGTATGTAGTCGAAATTATTCCGATTAATTTTTTTCAATAGTCATGCATCCTAAGTCGTAGCTATGTAAAGCGGCCGCTACAGCACTAAGATATGATATACACAGCAATTAGGCACTGCGGTGTTGTGATGCGAGCGTGATGATATAAAATAATTTTTCATTAAGAAAGGGTATACACATAGTGAGTGAAATTAATAGTGAAATATTGCTACTACGGGTCGTTGATAGCAAGTCAGATCGACAAAGGAACGTTTTCCTGTATCTCTAAACAATGGCTAATTTCCCCACTCATTTTCCTAGAAGAGAGCTAGATGTTCGCGGAATCACGAAGTCACTGGATACGATCCGGTTTTTGCCGCGGCTTTTCCTGTGCCCGGCCACCAATCCATCTTCAGGCGTGCTTCAGCGATTCTAAATAGGCGATTTTCCAACGAGAAATATCCTTCGTACCGTCTCTTCCCTCCCCCCCCCCCCCCCCCCTCCTCTCTCTCTCTTGCATCAGCATAGCGATAAATAGTTACTATTAAGCCGCGAGGTAGGCATTTCTATCGAGCGAAACCATGCATCGGTGAGGATTTATAATCGGTGCTTTTGGTCCTTCATCCAAACGCAGGATTGACATCATTAGACGTTGCACTAGCTCAAAGTAGCCGATTGGGTGGAAACGGTTGCTGTTTATTCGTTAATGACTACTACCTTCGCAGCATCATCCTGGGTCTTTCTGTTACTATATCTAAGACGGAGTGCCATCATGTTAAAACCGTCAGATTTCGGATTGTGCGGCAAAAACCTCACTCTTAAATCCACTTTCACTTCCGATGCCTCTTCTTCTTCTTCTTCTTCTTCTTCTTCTTTTTGTTTCTCTTCCACCGATTTTTCTATATTTAGTGCTCATGACGTATGTATGCATGTATATATGTATGTGTGTACCGTCCAATAATGTCCCTGATCAGCTTCCTCCTAGTTCCCAGAGGACCCTGAGTAGTTGTAGTAGTAGTAGTAGTAGTAGTAGCAGTAGTACCATCAAACAAAAGAAGATACCAAAGAAAGAGGAGTCGTATGTCGTATCTATCTATTGCAAGGGGGGGGTTGGGGGGGGGGGGAGATCGGCTCGAGCTTTCGTCGTCGGTCCCTCTCATGATTCTCATGCAAGAGAGCGAGAGAGGTCACAATGGTCTGCCACTACTTCTAGTATATTATATATATATATATATATATATATATGTTTATTTATTTATATGTATAACGTATCTTGAAACATCGTGATAGTAGTCGTAATACCATATACGTGGCGTTGAGCGATCTGCGAGCTCTGCTAGCGTTAAGGGCCTGTGGAGGGGAAGGGGGAGGGATACATAGATTAATGCGCTTCACAATCGCTCTCGTTCTCTCTCTCTCTCTCTTTCTCTCTTTCTCTCCCTCTTTGTGTGTGCGCGCGCACGCGTGTGCTTTATATCTTCTCATCTCTCACACACCGTTTCCCTGACCAACGCTCCGAGCAGCTCTTCCCCAACAACCTGAAAGAAATGAGGAGGAGGAGGAGGAGAGTTTTGGATCAGCCGTTTGCGTTTGTTTTAGTTATCACATTTA
>ADNK01000050.1:0-10350 GCA_000320545.1 Bigelowiella natans CCMP2755 | reverse complement strand
GGGGGGGGGGGGGGGGGGGAGGGGATTTAAAGCACACCTGAGTTTAGCAGAGTGGGAGTGGATATTTGCGAACCAGACTGGCTCCCCAGTTTCAGGATGCTTAAGGACAGGAGGGTTTGGCGCTCCCCGACCCTGTAAATTTTACAGGATCATGCAACAACCCCAGGGGGGAAAAGGAAGCGGGCACCTTTGACACGGGGGGGCCCATTTCCCCCAAAACTGAAAACCCGGGGGGCTCCCAGTAATCAGGGTAATACCCCCCCCCCCCCCCCCTCTCTCTCTCTCTCTGTGTGTGTGTGTGTGTTTGAGAGAGAGAGAGAGAGAGAGAGAGAAATACTACCTGAAGAACTAAGTCGCCGTTGTTGGTGTAGGTATCCCAGACGCTCTCAGTGTAGAAGTCCACCTTCTGTCCAATGGCAAGATCGAGAACGCCCTTGATCACAGGCTTTGATGAACAAAGCAAGAGAGAAGAGTGAGTGAGCGATGGAGAGAGAATAATAGAGGGAAGTAGGGAGGAAGAAGAGGGGAGATCATTTGGCCTTTGTGCAAGGAACAACCATCAGCACAACCAACCTTTTTTCGTCACCAAAACTACCATCACCGTGTTGCTCTCTCTTTCACTCCTTCTCCACACTCATCATGAACAAATATCCATCCTCCTCGTTCCACTTGAAATACTACTACTACTACTACTACTACTACTACTACTACGACGACGACTACTTACTACCTTAACAAGGCCGCTGAGCACCTCTGGCTTATCCTGGAGGAACCCCATAGGAAATTGCGCCACAGCATATCGCATGTTGCTATCATATAAACGCTAAGAAGACAATTCGGGAAGGAGGGGTAGCCAGGAGAGAATTGGGTCAATGAAGGGTGTGCCTGCATCGCTGCTACAGTTGCTATGCTGTCTTGTAGCATGTGCTGCATTAATTTCATTTCAACTGGTGGTTGGTCCCCACCCCACGATCACTCTTACACGTGCACTTTCTTAGTGTATCACGAAGAATCAACGCCTACCTTGAGGAAATCGGGGTTGAGATCCCTGAGCATCTGCTGCCCATTCAGCACCAGAAACTCCCTGTTTATTCGGTGACAGAGACGAGGATGACGACAAGGATGATGATGGTGATGATGATTGACGGCGATGACAATGAACATTTGCACTTGACCGAATAACAACGAAACAGCATTGGCAGAGGGGAAAGAAGGAAAGGGACAGTGCTGCTTGTGCTCATCGTCGTTATCGGTGCTTTCGATGTGAGTAAACGTGTTCTCCGAAAATAAGTAGTGCATATCTCTTGCTTACCCCCCCTTCTCTGCAGGCTTAAAGCATACAAAAGCGGCTTTCTTCGGGGTCCGAGTGCCCACCATCTCATTGTGCATGCCAACTGAGAGAGAGATCAAGATGATGATGATGATGCTGTTGTTATTGATGATGATGATGATGGCCATAGTGGCGACGGTGACGACAAATCAAAAACACGTTTGAGTATGGCAATTAAGCTCTCTCTCTCTCTCTCTCTCTCTCTCTCTCTCTGTCTGTCTGTCTGTGACACACATACACACACATGCGCGCGCGCGCGCGCATGTCATATTAGTATATCGCGTTGTGAAAAGTCATTCATTGCCAAAGAGTGCATGATGGTATGCATTTGGTATTATCATTGTCATTCAATCACTATAGACCGAAGTATTTGTTGAGGGAAGGCTTGTTTACAGCTTCGAAGACGCCTGAGGAACAGGAGAGCACACACACACACACACACACACACACACACATACACACATCAGACACGCAAGCTAACAGCATGTCATGATCACTCGCTCACGACTCCTTTGAAACGATATTATCATCCTCATCACTACTATTATTATTATTTATCACTACCGTCTTTCTGGCTCACAGTAGTACGTGCAGCCACCGATTGAAGAGGATCCTTTCAATAATCATCATCAGCATCAATATTAGCACCATCATTGTCCGAAAACAACTCGTTCTTCCCTTTCGTTGGAATTCCACCAGCAACACAACGCACCTGGCAAGGCTTAAGCTGCAGACCGTTCTCCCACATGTCCCTAAATCCTTGAGGGGTCTTTGTGAGGTCAAAGTTCCGAAGCACCACAGCACCATGCTTGGTCAGAGAATCTGCGGTGATGATTCACATCGGCACCCAAACACACACACACACACACACACACACACACACAACAACAACAACAACAACAACAACAACAACGACGACGACGACGACGACATAAATAACACACGCACCAAAACCGTCAAGAGATTATTTTAATACACGAATCTATCTCGCGTTTCTCATAATGATTCGCCCAACTGCATTGATTATGTGGTGATATGACCTAAAATTTGCTCCTTGTTGTTCACGAAATACCTCCTCTCGTCGCCGATGTCATTGAACCCTATCAATACCAATTACACCTTGTCAGACCTCAAGATAAAGTATGGAAAACACAGGTATTGGAGAACAGAAACATTATCGATGATGAGGCAAGATATGGCCGACCAAGATCCGAAGCAGAGATTTCGAGGGGAAAGGCTGGGAGTGGGTTGGAGTCCTTCTGTACGGCTTCGATATCAATGTCTTTCTCACCCCACACAGTGTACGGGCATGGTGCCAATTCAACAGGCTTTGCCTCTGGAATGGCTGGGCTCATGGTTGATCGCATGCGGAGAAGAGATGCGTGTTTTCCGCACATCTAAACAGACAACGACCAGTCAAACAACTCGCTTTTGAATCACTGTTTGTATCTGCTGAACACCTGTGGGCGTGTGTTGGTAAGGGCACTGTTCGCACGGAACTGCTTGAGCGCAATCTATGGGGATGCACACAAAAGGTTAGATGCATTCAAAATCCATGATGAGTATGCAGCTTCAGGTTCTTTACCTTCGGGCTAGCACGAGAAGGACTACGGCCAATAAATGCTGAAAATGTATGTATGGAGTTGAAAATCCAAAGCTATATATCCACGGTCTTTGTTTAAGCCATGTGTGTTATGTTTTATTCCATCTCTTAGATCGAACGAAATTGCGGTCAGTATGTTCACGAGAACGATGTGTTTCACTGCGCACTTAGAAATGCAACTGAATTATTGACCAAATTCTACTTATCTTTGGAGGTACACCAATCTAGCATAAATCACACCGACCTCGTGAAGATCGTGCGTGGAAGGATAGCACCGCACACATAGATGCCACGAAGGCAACTACGACGAGAGGGACGGTACGCATATTTAGGGACATCGTTCGCAGTCGTTCAACTTATTTATTCTTTCCAGGACAGAGGGAAGATGAAGGCTATTTCCTCGCGATGACCGACAAAAGCAAGCTTTTTGTCTTGTCTGTGACCTCTACAGCTCGTAGAGTATACCGAACGTTGGGTAGGGTGGGAAGCTCGGTTTGTATCGCTACAGCAAGAAGTAGCTTCCGGCAGTCTTATGCTCCTGCGACATGTCCATATTGTTGACGTAGGATAGAAATTAACGTCGATTAACCGTAATCTCACCAACGATGCGCTTACGGAATTTCGATCGAAGTTTTCGACTGGAATTTTGTGTCATAGCAATTAAGTTCATGTTGATTCTGTAAGAAATATATTAATACCGGGATTCCGGGACAATCCTGATTGGAATTTCAGATACAGTATTAGCAAATAATGCCAAATTGATCACAAAAAAAATGAGGAAAGACTCAGAGTCAAGATGTCACAAGGCATAATCCGAATGAATTGGAATTTTTCATGAGTTCTGTAATTCTTCTTTCTTCCTGAACATGTCATCTGCATTTGTGGTCACTGCTCTCTCAGATGTTAATTTCACAAATCTCAAGCATTGTTTTCCTATAGAATTTTTACTTTCTACATAACGACATCAAGATGAAATGCAATCACTCCAAAAATGGGATGTGTACAAATCGAAACTGTCGTAACTGTGCTGAAATCCTGTTGGTTCAAGTAAGAGCAGCGGTAGGCAAGCTGCTCCTCGTCTGCGGCAGCCAAATCTCGAGAAATGTCCTACGACTCGTTGATTTCGGGAACGCAGGTAGACGTTGTCGCAGGTTGCACGTCTGAGAGATGAGGCAATGAAGGAGGAGGCTCAGGAGGCTGAAGCAGTGCTGTGCCGGGCCGCGCCAAGGTCAAAGCAGAGATCAGTCAGAAGGAGGCTGCGAGAGCCTGACTTCTGAGTGAAATGCTCGTGTGCTAGTGTGGGCGGCGTGTCCGGCCACGCGCAGCCTGCAGCAGAGTCAGGCAGACCAGCAGAGCTGGCATCGAGTGAGTTCGCCAGCACGTCGCACGTTTGTCGGAGCTGTCCCAGCTGTCTGATCTCGAGAAGAATGAGCGCCTCCAGGACTTCGAATCAGACAAGCTGAAGCCCTTCGACAGCCTGGAGAGCGTTGTGCAGGCGCTGAGACCGACTTCTGGCGCGGCTTCCCAACCGCCCGCGAAAGTCACAAACTTTGACACGAGCTCATTGCGCGCACAAACTAGCTGAAGCCGAGAGGCAAAGGGTCTTCAACGAAAATCTCCTCATTCCCTTGGGGGCCAAGAAAGGCATCTGAGTGTGTCGTCCACAGACAAGGAAGTTTGTCAGGCCTTTCGGCGTGCAATCGTGCTGGCTAGCTGGCACGCAACTCGCATCGATGACCTTGCTGTGGTGTCCCCGTGGGACACCCCAGAAAAACTGCCTCACATTCTCGGCATGCGGCGACCCTTTGTTCCTTCTCCGCCCACTTTCTGCCTTCCAGCCTTCTCCCACTTCCTCCCCCTCTCCCACTCGATCACCCCCTCCAACTTGACCACGACTCTCATTTGGTCATCAATTCGATGTCATGCTGGTCTGATGCACGATGCATTTCCGCTTCGGTGCTAGCTGACGACCACAGGGGATCGATGTGCATTGCTAGCTTGCAGTGTTGCATCGTGCACGCATGTTGCCTCATTGCGCATGCCTCACACGCTAGCACGTGCTGTCATCGATCTGCGCGATCGATCGTGTCGTGGTCCAGTCTAGCAGTGTTTTGCGCACAGAATCGAATGTCATACAGACAATCTAGCAATCTAGCAATGCGTGTGTGTGTGTGTGTGTGTGTGTGTGTGTGTGTTCACATATTTGTGACATGTTTCCGGCAACAATCATGGCGGTGCGTACGTACGTGTGCAGATGAGCCGATTGTGACGTGTGTGCATGTGCATGACACATGCGCGTGACCAATCAACGGGCTATACGCTCACATGGCGTTCGTTCGTTCGCATGCTCAACTAGCTGTAGGACTGTCTGTGCGATGTGTGCACATGTGATGTATAGCTACATGTGAATGAACTGAATGAACTATGATGCTGTGACAGATACGGTGATCCTCATAGATCGACGTGACGCTTATTAGGTTCGGTCAGCACACAGCATTACATCTATATGAACAATGCAAATGCTGTTCAGTAACTTCACAGATGATAGTCATCCGTTCTGTGCCTTTATGTGGACCCAATGGCGATACCGCCATCGATGCAAAAGGTGTGACCTGTAATGTAGCTCGCTGAGGGATCTAATGCTAGGTACTTCACTAATCCAGCAACTTCTTCTGGCTTTCCGAAACGACCCAAGGGAATTTGCTTCGTAGCTGCCTCGATTACCTCTGGCTTGAGCTCTTGTGTCATTTCAGACTCAATGAATCCTGGAGCGATGGAGTTTACGGTGACTCCACGCGATGCGAACTCCTTTGCGGTAGCCTTGGTCATGCCAAGAACACCCCCTTTAGCAGCTGCGTAGTTTGCTTGTCCGGGATTACCCATGAGTCCAACGACGGAGGCAATGTTGATAATGCGGCCGGCCCTCTTCTTCAGCATCACTTTTGCCGCAGCCTGTGTTGCAAAGAATACTCCGTTGAGGTTCGTATTGATGACGTCCATCCACTGATCTTGCTTCATTCTTAGTACAAGGGTGTCCCTCGTGATGCCCGCATTGTTGACGAGAACGGACACAGGCTCGTCGAAGGCATCCGCAGCCGCCTTAAATAGAGTATCCACGCCCTCTGTAGTGGACATGTCTGCACTTACAGCAACAGCATCGCCTCCAAGAGATTTAATTTCTTCGACCACCTTTGCAGCAGCGTCCGCACTGCGAGCATAGTTGACAACAACTCGGCATCCTTCAGACCCCAAGGCTAGGGCAATGGCCTTACCGAGCCCACGACTACCCCCTGTAACGATAGCTACAGGACCTAACCCAGAATCAGCTGCTGTATGGACGTGTGCTCTTCCATGGCTTGCGAAGGATCGCATGTCTGGCCGAATACACTGACTCTGGTGGTGCATCTTGCGGCCAGCCATGCTAGTCGACAGAGCACTCTGCATCATCATCATCTGGGGGGCAACATGGGTGCTTGTTGTTCTAACACTCACGGATGATCCCAGACCGCGGCTGGAAGCGGAGAAGAAGATGAGAAGAAGGGCAGCGGCGGAGGCTGCGAGGGCTATGTGTAGAAGGGGGGTCCTAGCTGGCATCTCGACGTGTCCAAGTGTGTGTGCCTGGTACCTAGTAAATGATTTAAATACAGGAGACTTTATCTTTGCGACAACCTATTTTTCTCCTCTTTACAAGTCGTTTTTAGTACCGGCCTGGGATGCAGGAATATTCTTTCGTTGACCTGCAACTCCATGAGATTTGTTGGGTGCGACAAGATATGTCCCTTCTCATCCGAAATCGAAACGGAGGCAGAGAATTACTAAAGATCATCAATCGACGAATGATCGGCTCGAATCAAGCCTCTCATTAGACAATTTTTCATCGATAAAATATCTGATATATTATTGCCAGGATGAGCAGTATGAAATATCGAAGAACCGTTCTCTCCTCCTCCTCCTCCTCTCCTCCACAGTTGCTACCCTAGGAAGCCATGCCGGCGACGACCTGCTTCCGCCTCCCCCTCTTCCTGGTCGTACTGTTCATGAGTATCGATCAAACCTCTTCCATGAATGCGAAAGGGGTGAATTTCTCTTTCAAGGGGCTAGGGTCCGTAGAGGCAGTGTATGGAGTGCTTTCACGGGTACTCAAGCGTGATGCCAAGCTGCTATTCGACTTGAAATTCACGGATCGGTGCGGTGAGAAGCATCGCGACCAGGTCGACTTTGCTTGTAGACATATTAGTTATCCCTTAGCACGTGAGGATCATTCACCCGAGCTCTGTTTGTTGAAATCAATTGCAAAATTCGAAGATCGGAATAACTCCGTCTTTGTTAGTCTATGGAAGCGAGGAACATTTACACTCGCATTCCCCTACTTTATACGTTGGAAGGCACAGTACGGAGCCCACATATTGCTTGTCATTGTGTATTACAGGAGTCGGGAAGAAGTGAGCTTTGTTTTGAAATCCTGAACGGCACAGCTCCAGTGAGCGGTGATGCAACCGAGGCCAATCTGCATCACCGCATTCGTATCAGGGCGACCTCGGGCCCTGATCTCGCTTATGGATGCGCTCACTATCTGCGCCAACGTGCTCACCTGTCCTTCTCTTGGAATCGCACAGGAGGAAACATCATCGGCTCATCCCTCCTCGCCGGTAACGAGAAGGGCACACCAAGATGAATTGGAAGGGGAAAGCGTAGCGGGGGTGTGTCTAACTAGCTTGTACCACCACCTGCTCTCCGATAATCTACCATGATGAGCAATGGACATAATATCTCTAATGAACGGTGCTTGATGTTATCTATTCTCTGCTCTGCTGAAAGATTGGCCGCCCCATGTGCCCGAGGACCTGGAGGTACGCTACCGCAGGGTGGACATCTCCTATTTTATGAACGTCGTCACGTTTTCCTACACCTTCGCTTTCTATGGGTTCCGGGAGTGGGAGGCGTTACTCGACTGGGCCGCTCTCAGTGGTTTGTTATGCTGGGGTGTGGGAACGGGGGGGGGGGGGGGGAGCCCAGAGGTATATGGGGAGGGAGGGGAGAGAGGGGGTAGGCTGTGCCCTTAGGAAGTTATGCAATGGTGATGAAGAAGATGGAAAATGATAGAGAAGAATGTAAGAGGAGCAGCACTGATTCTAGTTCTCAATAGCTCTTTGGTATAGATAGAACAGATCTCCTCTTCAATATAATCCTTCTCCTCCTCCTCCTCCCCCTCCTCCTCCTCCTCTTCCTCCGTCTCCTCCCTTGCCTATTGCACAGGTATCAACTTGGGCTTAGCATACACAGGACAAGAAGAGGTGTATCGAAAGACATTCTCCAAGTTTGGTGTGAACGACACCGCCTTTCTCCCTTGGGTAAACGGCCCAGCATATCTTGCATGGAGCCGCGGCCAAAGCATACACGGGGTAGGTAGGGCGTACTTACGTGACACGTGTATTGTATGAAAGAATGATAGGTATGAGAATTTGTTTAATCCATCGTCGTCAAATCCTACACACGATCAAGGCGGTGATGATAACGGTGATGTAGGCAATTTATGATTGGCCAAGCTGCGACAAGAAAATGCAGGGCATGAAACAACGCTCATCATCCATCTCCCATTCTTATCATTATTTTGCCATGGGCAGGTGGCAGAATCCCCCCCTATTTCATGGCTTCAGGATCAATGGCGCCTCCAGAAGCGCATCCTCGGGCGCATGCGCGAGATCGGTATTGGACCGATAATAGCCCAGAGAGAAGAGAGTATTATCTTCTTGTGAAATAGTTAAGAAGAAAGGCGATATTGCTGCTGATTCCTACTCCGGAGCAATGTCGTAGAATTAGTGGAATGTGCCGCTGTTGTATAAGACTGCTACTGCGATTTGTCATTTCGCTGTTAATTACTTTCTTTTCATCGGAAGAGCAAAACTTGCAGCCAGCACGCAATGTCTGAGGTTAGGGGGGGGGGGGACAGAAGGAAATACCACAGTTTTGCGACTATATTAGGATGATAGTTTGTCACGTAAACAATCACATAAACAAAACAATTGGCGCCAAAAAGCGTTGGAAGACACCTGGCTCAGTTGTATGCTCGATAATGCACAGTTTGCTATTTCTCTCTCTCTCTCTCTCTCTCTCTCTCTCTCTCTCCTCTATTCATCTAGGTATCGTCGCTGTTCTACCTGCTTTCCAAGGGAACGTGCCCCCGGTCGAGACAGAGAAAGATATAATATATATATATATATATATATATATATATTATATGAAGAGAGAGTGCGTCTAATGGAATTGTGTGAATATGTTGTGGATATGAACGAGCAGCGCCATTTTCGCTAAGCTACTGACCGAAGGAAATAATAAAAAACATTAGGTGATGAAGGAGCTCTTTCCTCGTGCAAACATCAGTGTACGCTCGGATGGCCTAGCCGCGTGGTCGCCTCACCCTTCCTCCACCCCCTCTAAAGCATATGCTGATCCAGAGATATACTGTGTCATCGTCCTCGCAATACCTGGACTGTTTGCTATGACGATGACGATGATGATGATGATGATGACGACGACGATGATGATGAACTTTCCTTGTTGTTTTGGCAGGATTGACGCCTTAGACCCGCTGTTTTCCGAGATCGGAAATGCCTTCCTACGCAACCTCATCAACGACTTTGGCACGGATCACTGGTAACATCTATAGAAAGAGAGGAGAGAGAAAGAGAGAGAGAGAGAGAGAGAGAGAGAGAGAGAGACTTGTGTTTGGATGAATGATGGAATTGTGTGTGTTTATTTATGTCGGTAGGTATGAAGCAGACGGATACTTCAACACGCAGGAAAGCCCATGGTTGCTGCAGCACTCTAGCAAGAAGAATGCGGACCACGCCCGTGAACATCATCATCCACGTGCAAAACAGGGGGGGGGGGCGAAGGCTCCATGGCAATCTCCTGACGATGTTCCTATCGATCAAAATGTAAGTACACGTTGCACACACACAACACACACACACACACACACACACACGGACGAACACGGATAGACATTCACACAACATCACACACAGTGTCATGGACACCTACAACAGCAGCAGGTTCTGCGGTATTACCTTATCATCGCTACCACCAATAGGCTTACTTACGCGCGAGGAGCGCATATGCTCCGATGAAGAACGTGGATCCCGATGCGGTAAGTACATATAATATATATATATATATATATATATATATATATGCCATCTTGCAATGGGACTCATTTCGACTCTGCTGCTGCTGCTGCGCCGAACATGAATGGTTATTCGTGCGCGTATGATGCACAAGTCCATGCTCTTGATTCCGTTCCATGCTTTCAGCTCCCAAGATAGTCATCATCAAATGTCATCATTCCTCTCCCTCCTCCTCTTTGTCGTCTCCATCGATGATGTATTGTGATGATGATCCGAGCAGATATGGCTGT
>ADNK01000051.1:0-10459 GCA_000320545.1 Bigelowiella natans CCMP2755 | reverse complement strand
ATTACGTTTGTAGGATTTTGTTATGCCTTCGATGGAGGTCAGAGAGAACGCTACTGCCTATGTAAGAAGGAGGGGGGGCAGAGAAGGAGGAGGAGGAGGAGGAGGAGGAAGAGGAGGAGGAGGAGGAGGAGGAGGAAGAGGAGGAGGAGTAAAGAGGAAGAGGAAGAGGGACGAGAGCTACTTGAAGCATGAAACAAAGATATATCATCATCATCATCATCATCATCATCCTGTTCAACCCGTAGATTCATTATTATCTACGACATTTTCCGTTACATTTTAGGTGCAGACGATTCGTCAGCTTGCAGCACCAGCTTTCTTCTCTACCAATAAGGATGGGAAGATTGATCCAGGCGTCGGTAGTAGCAAAGCAAATATCTTGCATTATGTGTTGCTCTTGCTCACTCTCAGACTTTCTTTACTCATTTGCAAAGGAAATGTCCCTCTTCCGTCTGATTCTGCCGTGGGAGGTTGTACTATTATATATATGTATATATATTCATATATATATATATATATATATATATATATATAAATGTCGATTCATATATTATACTGTGCCGATGTTTTATCCTCCTCTTACTGCGATTTGAACGGTGATTATGTGAACAGGCACCATGACCAACGACGATGTGGGCGTTCTGCTGGTAATAATAGATAGCCCGCAGCTGCTTTCGGGACAAGCTGTGATGACGACGACGACCACGGCGCTGAAAGCATTGATGATGATGAGCATGCTTCATTGTATTTGAGACTGAGAAGGACGGTTCTCTGAGTCGGTCGTCGTTATTCGTGCGACCAGTGGCTTGTGGCGGTGACGATCTCTCCTCGTCCAAATTGACTGATGATGAGTAGCTTTATTTCTGCGATCGTGTTGAACGAGAGCTAAACACGCACACGCATTATATGTGTGTGTGTGTGTGTGTGTGTGTGTGTGTGTGTACTCGTGCATTTGTGTGTTTGTATGTAACTTCAATGGGCAATTTATAGGTTGGAAATCATCAATTATACGGCTTGGATCTGGGTAAGAGCATATGAGCAACAGCAGCCTTGATAGTTTTGCCATCGTATACGCATTCACAACAACAAAAAACAATTCTAAATTTCCGTCCTCCTTCCCCCCCAAAAACCGTATGCCCTTCAGGCGTGATAATAACTCAATTCTTAGAGGACAGGGAGGTACATCAAATAGAAAAAGGGGGGGGGGAGGGTGATTAAATATTTGCTATGATATTGTGATTTATATATATATATATATATATATATATAGAAACTGGGCAATACGATGTATGATTCAATATTCCAAAAGAAAATCGCGGGGGAGAATCAATGCAATTTTTCCGTGCCTGAGACGCCCCGATTTTTCTCATGCTCTTGATATCCTCCTCCTTCTCCTCCTTCTCCCATTCAAATTCATCAATGCTCAAACGTTCTTCAGTCGCTTCTGCGGGGCCTAGCACACCCTCTCGTTGCTCGAGGAGCGGTATCTTTGGATTCTGTGATGACGATGATGATGATGATGATGATGATGATGATGATAACGACGACGGTGATGAGAACTCAAAAGGAGACTTACCACAATACATTTTGAGAAAACATGCAGTATTCATGAACGAGTTTTGATGGCATTGCCGTAGGCAATGGCGGGGATCGGTATGGGCACCGGTGCGGGGGACGGTGAAGGTCGCCCTGCTTCGTGTGTGTTTGTGTTATCATCTGTGATATAATGATGATGATGATGATGAGAAAGATACGGGGGGGGGGGGGCCACTCTGAGGGAGGGATGTTGCATTGGACTATCAGGATTACGTGCCTTACTGCCTCGTACAGATTATTTAAAGGTCTTTGGTGGAGGGAACGATGCAGAACGTATATTGGTCATCATAACGCTTTGTTTGTGGCGCATGTAGGAGATCCCTTCGGAGGACCTGCGAACATTTTCAAACAATTTGGTGCGGTGCCTGTCAGCGGGAGAAACTTGGATACGGTACCAGCAGAAGCTGTAGTTGGTTGTTGGAGGGGGAGGGGGGGGGGGGAGGAGGAAAAGGAGGAAAAGAGAGAGAGAGAGAGAGAGAGAGAGAGAGAGAGAGAAGGAATGAGATTATTCTTGGTAAAGTTTCGTTTGAAGTTGTTATGCTGTTTACTACAGCTGATGCGAGAGCGCAAGCCTTCGCTGCTCTTTCCTGGTAATGACGTATGAGATTGAGGATAATGATGGATATTGGGGGGCTCCGACTCTGTCATTCACATGATCATCCGTTCTTGTTATTTGTCGTCATTATCATCGTTATTATGGTTGAAAAGATGCCGACCCCCCTCACCTCCCCACTTCCCCACTTCCCCCCACCAACACCGTAGGAGGGGTGCGAGAAGTGTATCATAAAAAGGGAGAGGACTACAAAGTAATGAAACGGCGGTCAAAAAAATAAGAAAAATGGTGGAGGATATGACAGTTATGAACTGCTATCCGCAAATACAGAGTACATCCAAATGCGACAGATTCTATCGTGTCACAGTTGCAAAACTGACAGCTACGTGTTTCGTTGTGGATGCCTTTTCTTCCCCAATTTTTAACAACTCTTTTTTGTTGGTGGATATCTTCCCGTTTGGCAAGGTGATATGGCCGGAGAAGGGAGAGTTTGTACGGGCAGCCGCAAAGCACAATGCAACCATCGTCCCCTTCTCTGCAATAGGGGTGAGTTTATGAAGAAAAAATGATAATGGCTTCATTGACGGCGATGATGACGACGACTGCGACGAGAGCACTTACATAAGTCTACAAGGAATGTTGTTATAGGCAGTGTTGGATAACATATGCTCCGCAAATAAATGAAGTAGAAACCGACTGATTTTCTTCCTCAGATTGCCGATTCGTTCCGCATGGTTGCAGACTCCAACGACATTCTCAATGTAGTAGTAACAACAGCGTATCAATAAAGCGACTCTCTCTCTCTCTCTCTCTCTCTCTCTCTCCCTCTCTCCCTCTCGTCTTATGAAGATAACGATATGATTGCGCATACCATCAGGCTCCTATCGTGGGAGACTATGTTCAGCAGCGGGCCAGCTTGCTTCCAAAGGTGCTAGTAGGAGTACTCAGAGGGGGGGGGGGGGGGGGAGGGATAATGAGGACCATTAAGTGATCTTCAAACAGTGTGAAAATAAATCTGGATATTGGAAGTACTCGGGGTTTTAATTATCACCTTTCCTCCCATCAATCCTCTCTAAGGCGCGTGATAATGAGACTTTTGTAGCACCGCTTTCAATCCCTCAGCTGCCAGCGGTAGATACTTACAAGATGCAGACAACAGCACAAAACACCTCGACACATACTAAGCAATGCTGTGTTGTTGATGTTGCATCGTTTTTTCGTTCAAGTTGTAGCAGATAGCAGAGCACCGATTGTCTCCTTCCACTCCCGTGCTCTGCTCTTTCTCTTGTGCTGGGTGGAATGAGTTCGTGCAATGTGTGTGTGCACTCGTGTTAACACCTTTCGCTTGTCTCTCCCTTCTCCCTCCCTCCCCACCTCTTCTCTTCTGTTCCTTTCCAGCGTTTCTACTTCTTATTTGGGAAACCCGTGGAGACGTTCAATCTCGACTACAAAGACAAAGAGGAGTGCCAACGAGTTTACGAGAGCATCAGGCGCGACGTTGAAGGTATTGAGGGGAGGGGGCGATTTATACCCTGCTGCGCCATCATCGTCCAGCCCGCATCCACCTGCTGTTTTCTGGGTTCGACAACTCATTATTTCCTCCTTTTTTTGCTTCTTAGTCGGAATCGATATGCTGTTGGCTGAGCGTGACAAGGACCCTTTCAGGGAGTACCCCGCGCGTCTCTTCTACGAAACTGTTAACCAGAAGCCGGCACCGCTGCCAGACCTCTTTACCAATAAAGATAAAGAATGAAGATTAGAAGGTAGTAACGTGGAGAGCTGGGCGGGAGGGGAGTGATATGAGAGAGGCGGTTCGCTACTAGCTGCTCGGACCAAGGTTATACTTACAGCTTAAACAATGGGTTGAGCATTAAAAATAGTATATAGCAGGCAGAGCGCACATTGAATAATAGCACCGCGAGGTATACTACTCCGCCAAACGACGACTCGTCACACAGATTTTAAGAGCACAATCATTATGCACATGAAGCTTATCAAATGTTAAGCCATTGTTGCCTGCCAATAACGCAGCTCTGCATGTGCATTGCTAGATTGCACAGGACACTTGTACGTGCGCGACTAGGTGTTTACACTCTAGTAGGCGCTGTGTGGCCGCGCCATCGCATATTGCCCAGTGTGTAAGTGATGCTGCAGCAAGCGTTAGAAAGCCTTATGTCTTGAACTGCATCGCAGATTTTTCAACAGCTGGTTCAGCTTCTAAAATTAAAGCTTTCAGCTCGCAGAGTCAGCCTTTGCATATTACAGCTTTCCTTGAGACTTGTCGTCCAGGACCGTGACCGGAATGTGCTGGGTGCAATCTCGAACTGTGCTCACATCACATTGTCGTTTTGGCCGGCACGTTCGCGAAAACGTTCTGCGCATCGCTGTGCCTGCACAGCGCGAAAAGCGCGGACACTGCGACAGATGCGCAATGCAAACGACCCACGACGAGCTGGTGCACTACTTCTAAGAGAGTTCCAGAAAGTGCCAGGAACGCCCAGAGAAAGATCATTACGTGTAATGTGTAATGCTTAGACCTTGCAATGCGATGTTCGTTTGGCAGCGCTCGCACATGCTGGCATGCGGCCGGCAATGAATTTCCACTGCATGACATCTTTGCTTGTTTGAATAGTATATTTGTCTCATGCGCGCTTTATGTGAATTGTTTAGTGCGTGAATTTGCATGTAGTCTCCTAAACCGCTCTTGCACGTACTAGGCTTGAAGAAATGACAAGCTTCTCTGAGTGCATGTTGTAATGTAATGATCATGTAATAAATTCCGCTAGTACAAGGCCATAATTTCGTATTTGTACGACAGGTACTCAAGCTTATCTTAGATTAAAGTATGTAATAAATTCCGCGAGTACAAGGTCATAACTTCTTCGTATGATAGGTACTCAAGCTTATGTTAGATTAAAGTATCGTACATCCTTTTTTCTTTTTACCACCCGTTCTCTGTTTTGAGGGCCCGAGTTTTACGACGCCATTTGGACGTACATCTCCGTCACGGCTCTCCTTCTCCTCATCGGATTTTTCTGTATCTGGCTTGTTTATGGTTTGAACAGCCTGTTTGGATTCGCCCTTAGCGAGGTACTGCTCAGTGAGGTAGTCAAATACTGCAACACATATACATCAAATGAACGAACGGTCAGTCCTTGCAAGTATCTGCCTACAGGAGGTGTGAATGAAATAGGAACATTGGTGTTTTGCTAACCACACTGTTCGAGGGAATGAGAAAATTTCAAATAAAAAACATAAAGATTCTCGTGGAAGTGTCTTGTACTTCCACACAAGAGTAATCGGTGTATGAGTGTAAGTAAAACTGGCGAGAAATGTAGCTAAGTTAAATGCACTAGATTTCATGCTCGGTACCATCGTCTATCAGAACGTTCTTTAGTGCACTTGTTCGGTACAGTTTCATCTGATGATCCTTTGCAAATTTCTCCACCTCTTCCCTGAACATTCACAATATTCAAAGTTAGGATTGATCTCAACGCAGATAAAGAGAAAGAGAGAGAGAGAGAGAGAGAGAGAGGAGGGGGGAGACTCAAATAAGAGTAAAATATGTAAAGGCGACACGTACGTGTCCACTTTCGCCTTGTCCAGAAGATCAATTTTGTTCTGCACCAAAACGCATGCTATCTTCCCACAAACTTCCTCCACTTTTGAAATCCAACTCTTAAGATCCATGAACGATTCACGATTGTCTGTTGCGAAAGCATACACAACTGCCCCAGCCCCTCTATAGTAGCGCTGTGTTAAAGACTTAAACATCTCTTGACCTAAAGGAAATGTTTCATTGGATCACCACAAACAGCAAGCTCAACTTCTATCACAGAGGCAACGAGTGAAAATTTGCGTGTCTCCAGATATTCATTTATTTTGGTATTTCATCCGGATAATAATCATCATCATCATCCAGTTGCACCTGCAGTATCCCAGAGAAGTAGTTTCACCTCTTCTCCTGTAGCTTTGACGGTTATTTCCTTTTCAAAGAAGTCCGTTCCAACAGTCTTCTTGTATTTGTCTGTTCGCCGTCGTAGAAATGATGATGAGTAATATACGTAAGAGATAAGAAAGAGCATACGGCATTAAGGTGATAAAAGACGGAAGATTTCCATAAATATTAGCACCAAGACTAGCAGATGATGTACTAGAGCAACCCACCAGTTTGCTCGCCACGAGCGAATTGTTTGAGCATCGTGGTTTTACCGACGGTTCCATTCCCCACCACAATAATCTTTAACTCTTCTGAAACAATGTGTTATTACGGATTGAGCTTGTCATTTAGACTACAAAATCGATTCTGATCGTTAGATTTCGGATTTCGGAATATCATGCCGTTTCTGCTTGTTGAACGGACGAATTTACAGGTTGACATACGCTTAAGGTAAAGGCAGATCTATGACAACTTCTCGCCTCTACACTTCTTCTCGCTCGAGAATCCAATTCATGAGAAGAGCTATTTGATGTTTTAATATGTAATCTACTGTCTCTCTTTCAATGCTGAAAGAAAAAATGAAGATCGGGGGGGGGGCTGACTCTGTGTGTCCTCAAGCATCGCTTCCAGAGATCGCAAAAAGTGGGAGGTTGTGGTACAAATCCCCCAGCGTACGTAAGACGCGTCATGACTATTTCTCCAAAATTTTTGTAGAATACAACGGCATTCAGCCTGACTGGTACGATTTGAAACGACAACTGATGGGGTCCACTTTGTCCATCAACTGCATGTAAATGCATTTTCTTATTTATTTGGGATTGGATTCCATTATTTGTCGCCATTCAAAATTAGTATGAATTCCTCGTAAATTGCTTGGATCCAGCCATAAAGCCGAAGAGTTATTTTCGAGGATATGTTATAAAAAAATAATAAGTCGGAAGTAAACACGTTCGCGCGACAATGGCCGTCCCGATCGAGCTCACCGAGCAATGGAGCGCAATGCTCAAGTTCTGGAGGAACGGCAGAGGTGATGTCCTTATTTCGAACTATAAAGAAAATGAAGCTATTTTGTAAGCGTTCTTCAGTCGTTCTTCGTGCTTGAATTATAAATCTTAGCAATGTGCGTCGGGATATATCGGGAGGCTCAAAGAGCTTTGGCCGCAGAGAAGGAATGGAAGGAGAGAGCCTTAAAATTGGAGCAGCAAAACAAGGTGCTCCAACAAACACTGAAAGATCAGGATCATGAAGAAAAATCGAAGCAAGAGGGTTCTGGGTGGAAACAGAAAATGTTGCAATGGAGAGAAAAAAGCTTGGAGTACGAGGAGCGGAATCAATCGATGCAACAGCGTCTCGAGAAGCAGGCTCAGGAACACGAGAAAATGAAAACTGAGGTCGTCAATATTTCGAATGGGGAGCGAGAAGGGAACTATGTATGTGGTGTGTGTGTGTGTGTGTTTGTGTGTCCAGAGCTAGCAAAAGAGTAAAAATAACTCCTTTGCAATTTCAGCTTGCCGATTTGAAGCGACTGCTCCAGAAAGCAAGAGAAGAGCTCCAGGCTTTGGCAAAAAAGGCGGAAAGAGACAAGTTAAAATGGAAGCAATTCATCGCCGGGAAGAAGGTTCAAAAAAGGATTCATGCGGGCATCATTATGGATAGGAGGCTCACGCAAAAGTCGTACGAATTCTCTTAATTGAACAAGTTATGACTAAATTTTGAACGATTGGTTTGCTCTCTGCAGAAGATCCAAGACAGAGAACCAAAATCATATGTATGAACAAGTCGTAGCTGTCAAAGAAGCTGACAAAAAGGAGGGGGTAATAGTCAAACTCTGTCCCCCGAAGCCATCACTCATCAAACATTTAATCAGGATGCCACGAGTAGTGGCACTACCGGCAAACTAAGATCAAAACCTATTCCTAAGATGATCCTAAAGCCTCCTACTAAGTCGATTCTATTGGGTATGAATGTTCTGTTTTGGCAGATGGTTCCCTGACGCATATCTACCTTAATTCAGATGATACTCAAGCAACTGCTGAGTCTGCTCTAGAGTTCACCGAATTCTACGTCCCAAACAATTTAAAGTCATCCATTTTGTTTCTGTTAGAAACTGTATTTCAAAGTTACGACGATTTTCTTGTTTTTTTGTTATCAGAATGGCAAAAACGTCAAATCCTAAAGCACCAACAACCACCACAAGAAATGAAGAAATGAGAAAAACTGCCAGTTGTGAGCGAAATCGAGGCCATTCCGATGGTTCCAATCTTTCTACTCCGGGCAACAAGAAATGCACCAACCTAAAGAGAAAATGCTGTGAACATGAAATAACGAGGAGAAAGAGACCTAGCAAGAAAAGAGAGAATTTCTCTCGGACGGGGTCCTCAACAAGGGAACCCCTCTCCCAAGTGACTCCTGCAAAGCTCAATGCTCCTTCGACAGGGTCGTCTGGTGCAAAACCAGTTCCCCCAAACAGTAATTTTATTCTGTATCTTGCATATATTCCTTAGATTGAAAGATGTATCTATTTCGTAGAAAGCAGATTTACAGTACCCAAACCAAAGGAGATAGCTTGCCTCCCGGTTGTGAGGAGAAAAGCGGAGAGGGAAGCTATGAAAGGATTCGCATGCTCACAAGTACGTACCATGACTCTTTCTCCTACTTCTTCCAACATTTACGAAATTATATTTCTTATGTGCATTAGTGTGAGGCCTGGTATAACGAAGTCAAAGATACGGTTGACGACGCTGAGTTGCTAGGCCGTAACCTGTGTGACCATGTATCGCGCCACAGAAGGAACTTCGATATTCCAAAGTCACCTGAAGGATTTTGGGACATATCTTTTTCAAATGATGAGCCATCCTGATTCTAGTCAGATTTGAGTCGGTTTGTGGTGGCTAAACACTACTACGTTGCAGAGATTTGAGCGTTTGGCACTTGCCACAGCACGTGTAACCCCTATTCGTTCAATGAAATGTAATGACTGATGACGAGCAGATAAATGGCATGTAGAAACACCTGAATTGTTCATTTAAACACATCTTGTATTGAGCACGTACTTCTACATAAATTATAGAAAATGCATGCTAGCATGGACATAAGTACATACAGCTAAATAGGCGCTCACTTCGCAGTGTCCTTGTCAAATATATATACAAAACCTGCACACGCGGTGATTTATTAAGTTTTGCCTGATGATCGACTGCTAAGCAGATCGCTGCTACATCAAAAAGTTGCGTGCCGTGCTCATATTGTGAATGCACTTTCGGTGCACTAGCGCAACTGGCGTCATGCTAGCACGGCGATTTCATGGCAACAGCAGTGCTAGAGTGGTGACGACCCTGATGACCATTTGGCTGGAACGTGGCGGACATGTGTGTGGCATCCTAATGCTAACTTGCACTGCGAGCGTAGTATAATAGCTTGACTCACACGCGCCATAAGTAGATTTGCATGGCAATTGTCCAACTCGTTGCAGCTATGTCTTCAGCTACATGATAGAACTTACTTGTGTATGCATATAGCTTTGCTAGTATGACTAAAGAGCTACATTGAGAATCATAATGTTATACAGTATGCGATTCTTAGAACATTAGAGTTTACTAACGCGACAGAGGTCTATTCGAACCACGTCACAGCATTTTTCCTCGTTCCCTCAAAGACGTTTCTTCCATGCTGCGTCTGAGACACACACCACAAGTCAGTTCGCCTTGCATCCTTTCCACGATTACATGCATATATGCACTCGCCGCTTCGTGTGGTTTGTGCGGATGTTTTTCCTTTGATACCACCTTATAATTGTCGACCAGCACAACATCTCCCTGGTTCAGTTTCACGAACTGAACATTCTTCATTGTGACCTCGGCAACGTGCTGAGACGAAGCAACATCAATATTAGTGATGTGGATGGTGCTGCCGCTGCCGTTGTTGGCGATTTTGCCAACTCAGCGGATGTAGAAAAGAGAGCTCCTTTCGTGTGTACGAGCAGGGACACAAAAACAGTGACAACCTTAAGGTCTTCCTCCGAGATGGGGGTGCCGTCACCGTAGAAAACATCGGTCAGGTTTATCTTCGATGATCTGACACAGGCATTAGTATCAATCAGTTAGTGATTTTCGCAGATCGTCCAGAATAGAAAGGATCTCATAGATATCACACCCTGTGGTCTTATCGCGGCCCTCGTCACCATCGCTATAGATCTTTGCGCGCATGTCCCTACGGGGGGAGGAGGGGAAAGGGTGTTGCCCAACAGACAGTCAACGCGGATAAAATGATAGGAAACAGCATACGACCAAAAGTAGGCTATTTACTGTCATGATCATATATAGCATTTTTAAGAGGATCACAAATAGAGACACTTGTATTTTTTCTACAAT